>JARQOD010002408.1:0-78277 GCA_033576555.1 Oophaga sylvatica
AATATGGGGGCGTCATACTGTGTGCGGGATAATATGGGGGCGTCAACTGTGTGTGGTGAGAATATGGGGGCGTCATACTGTGTGTGGTGAAATATGGGGGCGTCATACTGTGTGAGGTGACAATATGGGGGCGTCATACTGTGTGGGTGACAATATGGGGGCGTCATACTGTGTGCGGTGATAATATGGGGGCGTCATACTGTGTGCGGTGACAATATGGTGGCGTCATACTGTGTGCGGTGACAATATGGGGGCGTCATACTGTGTGCGGTGACAATATGGGGGCGTTATACTGTGTGCGGTGATGTGATGAAACGGTGCACACACACGACGGCTGCTGCCGTCCGACCCAGTAAACTGCAGGGATTTATAATTATCCCACTTCCACTTAGGAACTTGCAGCTCTCTGGCGCCCCCCTTACCCTCAGGTCAGTCAGGGAACTGCACCTAGGATAATTAGTCGCCAGACGGGTCACTTGGATGTGTGCTGGCTATTGGGCACGCTGCAGTGAGGGAATTATAATTACTCCAAGCCGCAGCTGGGTAATACACTTATAAAACACGCTCCGTCACTGCCAACGCCACCCCATAGGTCAACACTTTACACCCCTTCTTTATAGCTGCCACCAGCCACGGTTTACTTGGAACAATTTATCAAGAGGGTCCGTAGCAACCCCAAAACAGTAGCGTAGTACTTCAGGCGCGTGCAAATTCGTTTATAGAGCAGGAGAAACAAACTAATAAATTTATAGGTTTATTCCTTAAAAAGACAGGCAGTGCTTATATAATATAAAAAGATGGAACAAACTGAGACAATATCGTTATGTACAAAACAATTGGAAAATAAAAGGGGTTAACATAAGGAAGATCAACTTACAGTTCTTAGATCATAGTAGGTAAGCCATGCGGTCGGGGGAGGGGAGACATCACAATGCATCACAGAGCTGCTATAAGTCTGGTGTCCAGGGCAGATCTTAAAATTGCATACTTATAACATACACAGGAGCCAAGATATTTGACCTTGAATAACTACCATACAACAAAGGAACAGACCATGTGGTTTGTCAGCCGCTTTCAGCCGGCCTCCCTGTGGGGGCTAGCCACCTGGAATCAGATTACACAGAGTGTGTAGTGAGCTGAAGGGGGGGGGAAGCCCACAGGCTGCAAAGCCTAATGAATGCAGTAGCTGTGGAGACTTCTAGAGAAGTACAGGATAAGGGGCTTGCAGGATCATCACAGGTGACAATATGGGTGTGTCATACTGTGTGCTGTGACAATATGGGGGCGTCATACTGTGTGCGGAGACAATATGGGGCGTCACACTGTGTGTGGTGAGAATATGGGGGCGTCATACTGTGTGTGGTGAGAATATGGGGGCGTCATACTGTGTGGGTGATAATATGGGGGCGTCATACTGTGTGTGGTGACAATATGGGGGCGTCATACTGTGTGCGGTGATAATATGGGGGCGTCATACTGTGTGTGGTGACAATATGGGGGCGTCATACTGTGTGCGGTGAATATGGGGGCGTCATACTGTGTGTGGTGACAATATGGGACGTCATACTGTGTGCTGGTGACAATATGGGGGCGTCATACTGTGTGCGGTGACAATATGGGGGCGTCTACTGTGTGCGGTGACAATATGGGGGCGTCATACTGTGTGCGGTGAAATATGGGGGCGTCATACTGTGTGCGGTGACAATATGGGGGCATCATACTGTATGAGGTGACAATATGGGGGCATCATACTGTGTGCGGTGACAATATGGGGGCGTCATACTGTGTGCGGAGACAATATGGGGGCGTCATCCTGTGTGCGGTGACAATATGGGGGCGTCATACTGTGTGCGGTGACAATATGGGGGCGTCATACTGTGTGCGGTGACAATACGGGGGCGTCATACTGTGTGCGGTGAAATATGGGGCGTCATACTGTATGCGGTGACAATATGGGGGCGTCATACTGTGTGCGGTGACAATATGGGGCGTCATACTGTGTGCGGTGACAATATGAGGGCGTCATACTGTGTGCGGTGACAATATGGGGGCGTCATACTGTGTGGTGACAATATAGGGGCGTCATACTGTGTGCGGTGACAATATGGGGGCGTCATACTGTGTGCGGTGACAATATGGGGGCGTCATACTGTTGCGGTGACAATGACATATGGGGGCGTCATACTGTGTGCGGTGACAATATTGGGGCGTCATACTGTGTGCGGTGACAATATGGGGGCGTCATACTGTGTGCGGATGACAATATAGGGGCGTCATACTGTGTGCAGTGACAATATGGGGGCGTCATACTGTGTGCGGTGACAATATGGGGCGTCACACTGTGTGTGGTGAGAATATGGGGGCGTCATACTGTGTGCGGTGACAATATGGGGGCGTCATACTGTGTGCGGTGACAATATGGGGGCGTCATACTGTGTGCGGTGACAATATGGGGGCGTCATACTGTGTGCGGAGACAATATGGGGGCGTCATCACTGTGTGTGGTGACAATATGGGGGCGTCATACTGTGTGCGGTGACAATATGGGGGCGTCATACTGTGTGCGGTGACAATATGGGGGCGTCATACTGTGTGCGGTGACAATATGGGGGCGTTATACTGTGTGCGGTGAGTGATGAAACGGTGCCACACACGGCTGCGCCGTGACAGTAAAACTGAGGGATTTATATTATCCCATTCACTTAGGAATTGTAGCTCTTGGTGCCCCCTTACCTGGTAGTCAGGGAACTTCACTAGGTAATTAGTGCGACGGGTCACTTGGATGTGTGCTGGCTATTGGGCACGCTGCAGTGAGGGAATTATAATTACTCCAAGCCGCAGCTGGGTAATACACTTATAAAACACGCTCCGTCACGCCAACGCCACCCCATAGGTCAACACTTTACACCCCTTCTTTATAGCTGCCACCAGCCACGGTTTACTTGGAAGAATTTATCAAGAGGGTCCGTAGCAACCCCAAAACAGTAGCGTAGTACTTCAGGCGCGTGCAAATTCGTTTATAGAGCAGGAGAAACAAACTAATAAATTTATAGGTTTATTCCTTAAAAAGACAGGCAGTGCTTATACAATATAAAAAGATGTAACAAACTGAGACAATATCGTTATGTACAAAACAATTAGAAAATAAAAGGGGTTAACATAAGGAAGATCAACTTACAGTTCTTAGATCATAGTAGGAAGCCATGCGGTCGGGGGAGGGGAGACATCACAATGCATCACAGAGCTGCTATAAGTCTGGTGTCCAGGGCAGATCTTAAAATTGCATACTTATAACATACACAGGAGCCAAGATATTTGACCTTGAATAACTACCATACAACAAAGGAACAGACCATGTGGTTTGTCAGCCGCTTTCAGCGGCCTCCCTGTGGGGGCTAGCCACTGGAATCAGATTACACAGAGTGTGTAGTGAGCTGAAGGGGGGGGGAAGCCACAGGCTGCAAAGCCTAATGAATGCAGTAGCTGTGGAGACTTCAGAGAAGTACAGGATAAGGAGCTTGCAGGTAATCACAGGTGACAATATGGGTGGTCATACTGTGTGCTGTGACAATATGGGGGCGTCATACTGTGTGCGGAGACATATGGGGGCGTACAGATTTGTGTGAAGCGAAGTGTGTGGTGAAGGGGGGTCTACTGTGTGCGGTGACAATATGGGCGTCATACTGGTGCGGTGAAATATGGGGCAGTCATACTGTGTGCGGTGACAATATGGGGGCGTCATACTGTGTGCGGTGACAATATGGGGGCGTCATACTGTGTGCGGTGACAATATGGGGGCGTCATACTGTGTGCGGTGACAATATGGGGCGTCATACTGTGTGCGGTGACAATATGGGGGCGTCATACTGTGTGCGGTGACAATATGGGGCGTCATACTGTGTGCGGTGACAATATGGGGGCGTCATACTGTGTGCGGTGACAATATGGGGGCGTCATACTGTGTGCGGTGACAATATGGGGGCGTCATACTGTGTGCGGTGACAATATGGGGGCGTCATACTGTGTGCGGTGACAATATGGGGGCGTCATACTGTGTGCGGTGACAATATGGGGGCGTCATACTGTGTGCGGGGGGGGGTGGGTGACAATATGGGGGCGTCATACTGTGTGCGGTGACAATATGGGGGCGTCATACTGTGTGGGGTGACAATATGGGGGCGTCATACTGTGTGCGGTGACAATATGGGGGCGTCATACTGTGTGCGGTGACAATATGGGGGCGTCATACTGTGTGCGGTGACAATATGGGGGCGTCATACTGTGTGCGGTGACAATATGGGGGCGTCATACTGTGTGCGGTGACAATATGGGGGCGTCATACTGTGTGCGGTGACAATATGGGGGCGTCATACTGTGTGCGGTGACAATATGGGGGCGTCATACTGTGTGCGGTGACAATATGGGGGCGTCATACTGTGTGCGGTGACAATATGGGGGCGTCATACTGTGTGTGGTGACAATATGGGGGCGTCATACTGTGTGCGGTGACAATATGGGGGCGACATACTGTGTGCGGTGACAATATGGGGGCGTCAACTGTGTGGGTGACAATATGGGGGCGTCATACTGTGTGCGGTGACAATATGGGGGCGTCACACTGTGTGTGGTGACAATATGGGGGCGTCATACTGTGTGCGGTGACAATATGGGGGCGTCACACTGTGTGTGGTGACAATATGGGGGCGTCATACTGTGTGCGGTGACAATATGGGGGCGTCACACTGTGTGTGGTGACAATATGGGGGCGTCATACTGTGTGCGGTGACAATATGGGGGCGTCACAACTGTGTGTGGTGACAATATGGGGGCGTCATACTGTGTGCGGTGACAATATGGGGGCACATACTGTGTGCGGTGACAATATGGGGGCGTCATACTTGTGCGGTGACAATATGGGGGCGTCAACTGTGTGTGGTGACAATATGGGGGCGTCATACTGTGTGGGGTGACAATATGGGGGCGCATCATACTGTGTGCGGTGACAATATGGGGGCGTCATACTGTGTGCGGTGACAATATGGGGGCGATTACTGTGTGCGGTGACAATATGGGGGCGTCATACTATGTGCAGTGACAATATGGGGGCGTCATACTGTGTGCGGTGACAATATGGGGGCGTCATACTATGTGCAGTGACAATATGGGGGCGTCATACTGTGTGGCTACTGGGCTCTTTGGACAATATGGGGGCATACTGTGTGCGGTGTCAATATGGGGGCGACATACTGTGTGCGGTGCAATATGGGGGCATCATACTGTGTGCGGTGACAATATGGGGGGTCATACTATGTGCAGTGACAATATGGGGGCGTCATACTGTGTGGGTCATAGTGGGCTTCTCTAGGAGAATATTTCTGTGTGGACGCATACACAGGACTGGTGACGTCAGGACGGGTCTCACACTACCCACACACAGTGCCCGACCTTCCTGTGGCTGCAGGGGGCGCTACCTTTCCTCTCGGGGTGTCCGCCGCTCTCTGGATCTTGCGCACAGCCGGGATCACGTGACTGCAGGATGTCAGCTGACCTTCCTTTGTCTTCTACATTATTTTTTACCTTTTACCGTTCTGATATTAGAGCTGAAGGACCTGTGATGACGTCATCACCACGTGATCAGTCATGTGATGGGCGGAGCTCAGCTGTACGTATAAGGGTGCAGGAGGGTGTCAGTCATGTGAGTGGCGAGTCAGCTGTACAGTATAAGAGGTGCAGGAGGTGATCAGTCATGTGAGTGGGAGTCATGTACAGTATGAGGTGATGGTATGTGGGGAGCGGGCTCAGCTGTAGTATAAGAGGTGCAGGAGGGTGATCAGTCATGTGAGTGGGCGGAGCTCAGCTGTACAGTATAAGAGGTGCAGAGGCCCCATGCCTGCACTATGCCTTCTGCCTGCTCCCCGGTAGATCCGGACTGATCGCTGCCGCTCCCGTCTCCTCACAGCGGAGTCATCACCAGTTCTGGGGATTAAAAGCAGGTTCTCAATGGGACGAGATCTGGGGAGTTTCTACCGAGGACCCGTAGTGTCAGACGAGGCTGAAGTCGGTTTCTCCTTCTGCAGTTTTCTCTTTTCTGTTTTTTTAGGTTTTACAACAAAAAATAATCATCTCAATAATATCATCCACTGCAGCGCGGAGGCCTGAAAATCAGCACAGCAATGGGCACCAGAGGGCGACAATGAAAGGGTTAATGAGCTTGGAGCGGTCATCTCACCGACCATTACACACAGTGAGGTGGAGAC
The DNA here is from genome assembly GCA_033576555.1 of Oophaga sylvatica. NCBI lineage: Eukaryota > Metazoa > Chordata > Amphibia > Anura > Dendrobatidae > Oophaga > Oophaga sylvatica. Next base: position 6,258 of record JARQOD010002408.1, read on the forward strand.
ACACCAGCGATTTCATAATCGCTCCGATTTTGATGCAGCAGAGTCGGACGAGTGTAATGCGATTGTCATGCGTTTTTTGTGCGACTACAATCTGATTTTTCACATCCGAGTGCAGCGATTGTAACAGGAGCTTTTACATAGAGAAATGTTCTAGATTTTTACACATATACAGTATATATATAAGATGAATGTAAAGCTGGGAAACGCTCGGCCGCGCACATTGTAACCACAGAGTGACAGGTTCATTACAGTAGAGCTGAGATATACACAGAGAATATACATATATATATAATATACCGCTGGGAGCGTCACTCTGAAGCCTTTATAGACTGCGCCGTCTGGCTCCAGACAGAAGACGGCATCCAGCGGTTACAGGTAAGAGGAGAGTGTATGGCGCCGGAGATTGCGGTATGTGTAGACACTGAATGCGTACCGCGATCCCCGGCGCCATACATGACCGGGAGGAGCGTTGCCGCGGCGCTTCTCTTCTGGCCAGAGATTGGGGCAGGAGTCTGGTGTCTGAATCGCGCATACACATAGCGCTATCTGGCGCCATTTTACTGGAGACACATTTGCAGTGCAATATGGCGATGGACAGCACGGTATGGGCATGCGCGTACTCTGGCGCCACACTCCTCCCCGGCAGAACGGGACAGCGCTGGAGCACAGGGAAGAAAGGTGAGTATATTGATTTTTTTGGTATGTGTGCAGCTTAATAGGGGTGAGGAGGACCATGCACTTCAGGGTTGGGGGAGTGAGGGGACCATGCATACCAGGATAGGGGGGTGAGGGGACCATGCATACCAGGATAGGGGGGTGACGGGAGCTTGCATACCAGATAGGGGGGAGTGAGGGGACCATGCATGCCAGGATAGGGTGGTGATGTAAGCATGCATACCAGGATTGGGGGGGTGAGGGGTTCCTGCATACCAGGATTGGGGGTTGAGGGGCCCATGTATACCAGGATATGGATGAGGTACCATGTATACCAGGATTGGGGGTGAGGGGTCCTGTTATGAGCATGTTGGAAATGACTTCTGAGTTGGGGCTCCCTCTGGTGGTTGCTGAGGGTATTGAACCAGTGTTGAATAGTAGAAGTCCATCACCTGTGAGCAATGACTGGCAATCAGGAGAGACAGACTGGGCTGATATAAGGGAGCTGCCTTCCCATGATCCTCGCCGGTGATCAATTGTTGTTTCCTGGTTCATTTGGAAGTCAGCTTGTGTGTTGCCTTCGTCTGCTACTTTCAGATAAGATATTTTCTGCTTGTTTCTCTCGTGTTTGCTATTTCCATTTTTTGTCTGCACTTTTGTGGGAGGTTAGCAGTTTTCCCCTCCAGGGGCCTGTGCTACTCTCTGTTTTTCAGTAGCCACTGTTTATTTGTTCCATTGCTCTGTCCTTGCTATTTGAGTGGCTGCGGGTTAGCCGCTTGTTCACACCGGAGATCTGATTTAGCGGGTGCCGAGATCGTGTGATCTCTGCATTTTTGAAATCAGAAGTGTTGGAAGTTTTTCTAGGGTTTTGCTGGGTTGCAGATAGTATTCTGTTCTGTCCTATCTAGGCGTTTGCTCACTCTATTTTCTGCCTGCGTTTGTATTTCGTCTTGTCTAACCGCCATTATATGTTTGGGGGCTGCCTATTCCTTTGGGGCTCTACTCCGGGGAAGTTAGCTTCCTGTTTCTATCTTTAGGTGTAGCTAATCTCTCCGGCTGTGCCGAGGCGTCTAGGTCACCGTAGGTACGTCCCACGGCTGCTTCTAGTTGTGCGGCTATAATTATAACACCTACATAATGGACCCATGTAGAGCAAAGAATATATACATAAACAAAGCACCAAAAAAGAAACGACGAAAAATATATATTCAAAAAGGTATAAACTTTATTAAACATAGTAGAAAACATATAAAAACGGGGAAAACAGACACACAATACAAAAAAAAAAAAAACGTGGAGAAACCTGGAGTAAGGTAAGTAATAATGAGCATGTATGTTATATAGGGATCAAAGAAACTACATAGAGAACTTGTAACAAACCAAGCTGATCCAGATGAAAAAATGCATGCAGCACATAAAACCCCAAAGGTGCCTATTTCGTAATGATAGAGGCCCATATATAGAGAACCCAGCACATATAGAAAGCTAAGGTACATATAAATCTCTCACAAGGAGGTAACTACTACACTAAGAGTTGTAACCAGCACAGGAAGCTGGAGAAAGCAAAGGCCCCAATATATGTGCACAAATCATGAGGAAAAGCAGGAATAAAATGATCAAAGGTATATGTATAATGAAGTAACATATAACATGCTGAAAATGCTAATGGTACATAATTACCTCACACTCCAGGCGTCCACCACACCCGACGCGCGTTTCGCATTGAAATGCTTCGTCCAGGGGTGGATAGACGCTGGTTTAGTGACTTTTTATATGGTGATTGGCCAATCACAGAGACAAGCTGAGCAGGTCTCAACGCATGTGCAAAGGATAATATCCGGTAACCCTGTTGTCATAGCAACCCCAAAGCAAAAACAGCATCTAGAATATGTAACAAAGAAAATAATAAATCACAAAAGACAATGCCTTGCGTATATGTCAAAGACAATATATATACATAAACATAAAGAACGGGCAGTACAAATGTCCATATATTATCGCTGCAATAATCTCCGTGTGTACAGTCCAAGGAGTTCCTTAGAAAAGCCGATCATGTGACGGTCCTAGTAACGCCCACTGATGTCGTCATAACAGAGGTATCGAATAGGAGCGGTCGGTACACAATAGTGATCCATCCGTTCTACGATTTAAGGGCATTGATAGGGTTTTTATTGGCCCACGTGGAGGGAATTGGAAACAAGTTTTGGCCCAAAAGGAAACCAAATGGATCTACATTCTCAACACCTTATCACCAGTGGGTCTTAACGATTATAATAGCTACAAACCTTTCTTGGGATAGTCCGCATCTGTAAGGTTCTGTGTACATGTTCCTGAAACTCAGTTTGTTCGTCAGCCATTTTACTTTCTGTCTTGCTGCAGCTATCTTGCCCTCAGTCAAAATGGAGTTTCCATCTTGCATGTTCCCGCCCTGATTCTCTCCTTTTGCTTCTTAAGCAGCCACAGCTGAGCAATCAGTGCTTCAGAATCTAGCCTGCAGTGAACCTGTGACTTGACTCCTGTAAGCCTTGGACCTTGTACTCCAGCTATTCCTACTGAGGAACTCTGAAGCACTTGTGGACTCTGAACCCTGCTCTTTGAAAGACCCACGTTTGCATGGACTTACGGTAACAGAGAAGAAGATCCTGAATCTATATTGGAGAGTGATTGCTGAGCTTGGATTACTCTGGCCTGCTGTGTCTCCTGCTTCTGTGTCTGCAAACTGTGTGACTATTTTTGCCAACTTGTATGAAGTAATACAAGACTTTCTATATCAAACCTGTGTCTCATGTATTTTCATCGCACCCAAGCACAAGACGCTATATGAACTGTACTACATACATTACAAGATTCTGAAGCCAAAACGTTAGTGTCTGCTGGGTCTGGAAAGGCTGTGTCTGCTGTAACTGTGGATATCGGATGTCCGGTTGTACTTTCTGTGATGACAGTGGTTGTGACTTCTCACAACCATTCCAGGTGAGCAATTCCTTAAGTTTTTTCTTTTTTGCAGTGTTACCACAGGTAAACACTATTGGTTTTTTTTTTTTTTTCCTTTCTTTTCTCTTTTTTGTCTGCTGCAACTGTGGATATCAGATGTCCGGGTGAACTTTCTGTGATGATAGTGGTTGTGACTTCTCACAACCATTCCAGGTGAGCAGTTCCCTTAATTTTTTTTCTCTCTGCAGTGTTACCACAGGTAAACACTATTGTTTTTTTTTTTCTCCTCTCCTCTTCTTCCAGTACTCCTGTCTTAAAAGATCTGGAAAATGGAGGCCCGCATAAAGGAACTTTGCGGAGTGACTGATAATATCCTTGCAGATTTGCAGAATATAAAGACCCGTTTTTCAAGCCTACAGGACCTCACTAATCACAATTTGCAAGTGTTTGGACAGACTGCCCAGGATTTGCGAGCCAGGATTGAGGTTCTAGAAGAGCGAGTCCAGGCTCCTGCCGTAGCCCCGAGTTCTGGGATTCCCAAGTTGCCCCCTTTTCGTTTTGGCGGTGAACGTGAGAAATTCAGGGGATTTATTAATCAATGCAATCTTTTTTTTTCTGCACATGCTTCACAATTTCCCACTGAACGATCTAAGGTGCTTACTATAATTATGTTGCTTACCAACAAGGCTTTGATGTGGGCAAACCCTCTGATTGAGACTGAGGATGATTGTTTGAATCACCTTGATGCTTTTATTTCAGCCATGGGGCAGGTGTTTGATGACCCCAATCGAGGTGCAACAGCTGAAGCAGCCATGTTAGCTTTGCGCCAAGGTAAGCACTCGGTAGCTGAATATGCCTTGGATTTCAGGAGATGGGCCCTTGATACCACCTGGGACAGTTCCGCCAAAAAATCTATTTTTCGAAAGGGGTTATCTCCACTGATTAAGGATGAACTTGCTCGTGCCGACCCTCCCACTGCGTTAGGTGACTTTATTAACTACTGCATCCGTATTGATACTCGTCTGACTGAACGCAGGCAAGAGAGATGGTTCGAAAGCAATCGCACTAACCTTTTCCTACCTTCCTCTCCAGCTAAGGAACCTTTGAGTAGGATTACACGGGAACCTGAACCTGAACCCATGCAGGTAGACTCTTTACAACGACGGGTTAGTGATGCACGCAAGGAACATCGTTTTAAGGAAAATCTATGTTTCTATTGTGGTAAGTCAGGGCACTTCATTATAAACTGCCCCAGCCGTTCTCGTAAGACTACTGCAGCACTCATTCATTGTGAGTGTTGCGAGAGGGGATCTGTCAGGTCCGAGCCTCAGGCTCCAGAGAGATCTGCAGCAACAGATCTTGATTTCTCGGACTTAAACTCCGTTACCTCTGAGGACGTTGACTGTGTAAACGCTGCCATTTTTCAAGTTTCCTCAGCGGTGTCCCAGCTGAGTTGTAAGAAAAACAATTCTCATTGCTTTCTTTCCATCAAACTCTGGGTTGACTCAGCTTGGGTGTCTAGCTCTGCTATGATCGACTTAGGGGCAAGTGGAAATTTTATGGATGTCTCCTTTGCTCTGAAACAGGGGATACGTTCAGTGAAGAAGGCTACTCAGTACAGATGGAAACTGTGGATGGCTCCCTGCTGACCTCTGGACCAGTGGATCAGGAAACAGAGCCTTTGAGGGTTCTTATGGGTAAAGATCATCAAGAGAAACTGTCCTTTATGCTTATCTCTTCTCCCCACTTTCCCATTATTCTAGGGCTACCATGGCTGCAGGCTCAGAATCCTACCATTAACTGGGAGACCAAGGAATTACACTTTCCAGAGAAACAGATGAGTCCAAAAGTTTCAGCTTGCTCTGTTCCTAAAGGAACCATGTCAGTCCCTGAACTACCAGCTGTATACCAGGACTATGTGGATTTATGTGACAAGAAGAACGCTGACCAGCTTCCTCCTCACCGTCCATATGATTGTCCAATTGAATTATTGCCTGGAGCAGAGATACCTTTTGGTAAGATCTACCCCCTGGCGGGGCCCGAGCTAAAGGCTTTAAAGGATTACATAGACGAAAATCTAGCCAAGGGCTTCATACGCCCCTCTTCATCTCCTGCAGGTGCACCCATCTTCTTTGTAAAGAAGAAAGATGGATCTCTGAGACCATGCGTAGACTATAGGGAACTCAATAAGGTTACTATTAGAAACCGTTATCCATTGCCTTTCATCCCTGAGTTATTGGAGAGAGTGCGACATGCCAAAATTTTCTCTAAACTAGATCTTCGTGGGGCCTATAACTTAGTCCGTATTAGACCTGGGGATGAATGGAAGACTGCATTCAGGTCACGCTATGGACACTTTGAATATCTAGTTATGCCTTTTGGTCTGAGTACCGCCCCAGCCACTTTCCAACACTTGGTGAATGACATCTTCAGGGATCTCCTAGATACATTCGTGGTAATTTATTTGGATGATATTTTAATTTTTTCTAACTCCACAGAGGAACATCTTGGACATGTGAGAATGGTCTTGGAACGTCTAAGACAAAATCATCTTTACATCAAACTTGAAAAGTGTGAATTCCATAGGACCGAAATTCAATTTCTGGGGTATGTACTGTCTACACAAGGAATTAGTATGGATGGAAGCAAAACCCAAGCCATCAAGGATTGGCCAAGTCCTAGAAATGTGAAGGAGGTACAGCGCTTCATCGGGTTTGCCAACTTCTATAGACGTTTCATTAGAAATTTCTCTGAGGTAGTGTCACCTATCACCCAACTTACCTGGAAAGAGTCTAGGTTCTCCTGGACTCCCCAAGCCCAGGAAGCATTTTCCCGTCTAAAAGATAAATTTACCACTGCACCTATCCTAGTACATCCCAACCCCGAGCTTGCCTTCATAATAGAGGTGGATGCTTCAGACTGTGCCGTTGGAGCTATACTCTCTCAGAGAACAGGTGAGAAGAATGTCTTGCATCCCTGTGCCTTCTTTTCCCAGCAGTTGTCTTCGGCTGAGAGGAACTACGATGTGGGCAATAGAGAGTTGTTGGCCATTATTGCCGCCTTCAAAGAATGGAGACACCTTCTTCAGGGAGCTGCACAGCAAATAGTCGTCCTGACAGATCATCGTAACCTTGAGTTTATCAGGTCTGCTAAATGCCTGACTCCTCGCCAGGCTCGCTGGAATCTTTTCTTAAACCAATTTAATTTTATCATTTCTTATAGACCAGGATCGCGCAATGGAAAGGCTGATGCACTCTCTAGGATTTACTCAGCAGAGACACGTCCAATTACTCCTCCTAAGACTATTCTTCCTGACTCTAGATTCCTGGAGTAATTCATAATCAAGACCTACTTAAGGACATCAAGGAAGCATACCATGCGGATTCCTTTTTGGCACAACCCCAAGGGACGCAAGTCTTGTCTTTAAGAATGGTGTGTGGATTCAGGGACAACGCCTGTATATTCCTGAAACAGTCAGATTGAGAGTATTGCAACTCATTCACAATTCCAAGATAGCTGGGCATAGAGGAATTCTAAAGACACAGGAATTTCTTTCTCGTTTCTTTTGGTGGCCCACTTGCAGGAAGGATGTTTTAAACTATGTCACTTCATGTGAAGTCTGTGCAAGATGCAAAACACCTCGCTCCTCACCAACTGGTCTGTTACAGCCTCTTCCCACCCCGTCCCGCCCGTGGGGATCCATTTCTATGGACTTCATTGTGGAGTTACCAACCTCTCAGGGGAAGAACACCATTCTAGTGGTGGTTGACCGTCTAACAAAGGCAGCTCATTTTATCCCTTGTGTCGGCTTACCCACTGCAAAACAGACATCAGATTTGATGATTAAAGATGTGTTTCGCTTACATGGAGTACCGGATGAGGTTATTTCGGATCGAGGGGTGCAATTCACTTCTAGGTTTTGGCAAAATTTCTGTGCAGCATTGGACATTAAAGTAAACCTTTCTTCTGCTTTTCATCCTCAGACTAATGGACAGACAGAACGAACCAATCAGACCCTGGAGCAGTATCTCCGCTGCTTTATCTGCCACCTACAGGATGATTGGGTGGATCTACTTCCATTAGCTGAGTTCTCGTATAACAACTCTGAGTGCCTCCACTAAGCAGTCTCCTTTTTACTCTAATCTAGGTTATCCTAACATTCTACCACGATTTCCCATAGAAACGCCTTTACCAGCAGTGGCTGAAAGAATCACGTCTTTACAGAAGAATATGGATCTTCTAAAGGAGAATCTGGAATCGGCTCAGGAAAGGTACAAGAAAGCAGCAGATAAATTTCGTAAACCTGCACCAGCTTTCAAGGTAGGAGACTTGGTCTGGCTGTCAACCAGAAATCTTAAGTTAAGGATTCCATCGTCTAAGTTGGGACATAAGTACATTGGACCCTATAAAATCAGTAAAATTATAAGTGCCGTTGCTTGTCGTCTTCAACTGCCCAGAACTATGAGAATTCACCCTGTCTTTCATGTATCCCTACTAAAGGCTGCGACACCCAATACGTTTCCTGGACGTTCTTTCCTTGCCCTGACCCAGTGCTAGTCGATGGTCAGGAAGAATTTGTGGTGGAAAGGATTTTAGATTCCAGGTTGTATAGAAATCAGTTACAATATCTGATTAAATGGCAGGGCTACCCAGTGGAGGACAACTCATGGGAACCAGTCAATAACGTTAATGCTCCTCGCTTGCTCCGTCAGTTTCATCAGAGGTACCCACACAGGCCTGGCCTGAGGTCATCCGGAGGTTGTCCCTAAGGGGGGAGTAATGTAAGGTTCTGTGTACATGTTCCTGAAACTCAGTTTGTTCGTCAGCCATTTTACTTTCTGTCTTGCTGCAGCTATCTTGCCCTCAGTCAAAATGGAGTTTCCAGCTTGCATGTTCCCGCCCTGATTCTCTCCTTTTGCTTCTTAAGCAGCCACAGCTGAGCAATCAGTGCTTCAGAATCTAGCCTGCAGTGAACCTGTGACCTGACTCCTAAAGCCTTGGACCTTGTACTCCAGCTATTCCTACTGAGGAACTCTGAAGCACTTGTGGACTCTGAACCCTGCTCTTTGAAAGACCCACGTTTGCATGGACTTACGGTAACAGAGAAGAAGATCCTGAACCTGTTGTGGAGAGTGATTGCTGAGCTTAGATTACTCTGGCCTGCTGTGTCTCCTGCTTCTGTGTCTGCAAACTGTGTGACTATTTTTGCCAACTTGTATGAAGTAATACAGGACTTTTCTATATCAAACCTGTGACTCCTGTGTTTTCATCGCACCCAAGCACAAGACGCTATATGAACTGTACTACATACATTACAGCATCTCTTGGTATCCTTTCATTAATGTACATTAATATAGCTATATTGTCTTTATAGATGAGCCATTCTGAGCTGTTTCTTTTTAGTTGTTGGTTTTAATTATGTTTTTTATTTATTTTTCTTTTTTCAGATAAATTGGCCTTTTGTGCTCCATCCGCTGTTTTTCGGTCGGTTCTATCTTTGGACTCTTATTGTGTGTTTTTTCTACACTGTTTATACAATTGTTAATAAGTATGTCCGATTATGTAGCAATATGTCCACTTTTTAGAGTTTCTATCATTTTTTCCAATCAGTGCTATTCTGGGCACATTGGGTGACCTTTATATATGCCAATCCTTGAGATTAAGCTATCCTAATGAGTCTGCATGTGTATCCTTCGTTATATGCGGGCACCATTTATTTATTTGTTATTTTGTCGCTGCTTTCTGTTCTACCACTAACCATCTGTGAAGTTCCTTTTTGAGCTCCTATTTAGATACACCTGTCTCATTCATGACAACGGAAACTTCAGTGATCTGACCATGAATATGTGTCTTACCCGATGTCGTGGTGACTCCTGCCGCGATGCTGCTCCGATGTGTGGTGGACTTGGCGTTGCGCTGTGGGCCTCGGCGGTTGCGATGTTCGTGTGGACGTTGCTGGTTCGCCGTGTGACGGGCTCTGTTGTGATTTGTTTTGGTAACCGTTGCCATGATTACTCTTGGTGCATGATGGGATTGGTGACATCATCACTAGCTCCGCTCCTATTCGATACCTCTGTTATGACGACATCAGTGGGCGTTACTAGGACCGTCACATGATCGGCTTTTCTAAGGAACTCCTTGGACTGTACACACGGAGATTATTGCAGCGATAATATATGGACATTTGTACTGCCCGTTCTTTATGTTTATGTATATATATTGTCTTTGACATATACGCAAGGCATTGTCTTTTGTGATTTATTATTTTCTTTGTTACATATTCTAGATGCTGTTTTTGCTTTGGGGTTGCTATGACAACAGGGTTACCGGATATTATCCTTTGCGCATGCGTTGAGACCTGCTCAGCTTGTCTCTGTGATTGGCCAATCACCATATAAAAAGTCACTAAACCAGCGTCTATCCACCCCTGGACGAAGCATTTCAATGCGAAACGCGCGTCGGGTGTGGTGGACGCCTGGAGTGTGAGGTAATTATGTACCATTAGCATTTTCAGCATGTTATATGTTACTTCATTATACATATACCTTTGATCATTTTATTCCTGCTTTTCCTCATGATTTGTGCACATATATTGGGGCCTTTGCTTTCCTCAGCTTCCTGTGCTGGTTACAACTCTTAGTGTAGTAGTTACCTCCTTGTGAGAGATTTATATGTACCTTAGCTTTCTATATGTGCTGGGTTCTCTATATATGGGCCTCTATCATTACGAAATAGGCACCTTTGGGGTTTTACCGTGTTTCCCCGATAGTAAGACACCCCCGATAGTAAGACGTAGTGGGGGTTTTAGGGGGATCGGCTAATGTAAGACGTACCCCGAAAGTAAGACATACCGGTAGTAAACTGTACGTTGGAAAAATAGCTGTCCTCTGTGAAAAATAATAAAAAAAATAAAAAATGATATTCTCACCTTCCGGCGGCCCCCGCAGCTTTCCCGCCTTCAGCGACGCTCCCGGCAACTCCCGGTCCCAGGAGTCCTTTGCGACAAATCACCCCGATGACGTAGCATCTCGCGAGACCGCTATGCCATCTGGGTGATCTCGCAATGCATTACTGGGATAGGGAATTGCCGGGAGTGTCGCTGAAGGCGGGAAAGCTGCGGGGGCCGCCGGAAGGTGAGAATATCATTATTTTTTATTTTAATTATTGTTTTACCAGGGATATGGTACCCAGGGCCTGGAGGAGAGTCTCCTCTCCTCCAGACTCTGGGTACCACCGCACATGAACCGCTTAGGCCTCTTTCACACATCCGGTGTATTTTCCAATATAAGACATACCCCGAAAGTAAGACATATTGGTACTTTTGGGGGTAAAAAGAATGTAAGACACTGTCTTACTTTCGGGGAAACACGGTATGTGCTGCATGCATTTTTTCATCTGGATCAGCTTGGTTTGTTACAAGTTCTCTATGTAGTTTCTTTGATCCCTATATAACATACATGCTCATTATTACTTACCTTACTCCAGGTTTCTCCACCTTTTTTTTTTTTTTTTTGTATTGTGTGTCTGTTTTCCCCGTTTTTACCATTTTTATATGTTTTCTACTATGTTTAATAAAGTTTATACCTTTTTGAATATATATTTTTCGTCGAGTTTCTTTTTCGGTGCTTTCTTTAGTTGTGCGGCTAGTTTAGGGATCTGCAATCCATTAGTTCCCAACCTCTCTGGCGTTCTGCTGCCTTGGCTGTTTTTTGCTCCTGCCCTCCTCAGCTACCAAATCATAACAGGGACCATACATACCAGGATAGGGATGAGGGGGTACCATGCACACCAGGATTGGGGGGTGAGGGTACCATGCATACCAGGATTGGGGGTGAGGGAACCAGGATATGGATGAGGTACCATGCCTTCCAGGATTGGAGGGTGAGGGGACCATATACCAATAAAAATGCCACTCGGGCGTAGTACGGTTTTATAGCTGGTATATATACACTGCTCAAAAAATAAAGGGAACACTCAAATAACACATCCTAGATCTAAATGAATGAAATATTCTCATTGAATACTTTGTTCTGTACAAAGTTGAATGTGCTGTCAACAAAATTACGCAAAAATCATCAATGGAAATCAAATTTATTAACCAATGGAGGCCTGGATTTGGAGAAACCCCCAAAATGAAAGTGGAAACAAGTCAAAATGATGCTCAGTATTGTGTGTGGCCTCCACATGCCTGTATGACCTCCCTACAACGCCTGGGCATGCTCCTGATGAGGTTGCAGATGTTCTCCTGAGGGATCTCCTCCCAGACCTGAAATAAAGCATCCGTCAACTCCTGAACAGTCTGTGGTGCAATGTGACGTTGATGGATGGATCGAAACATGATGTCCCAGATGTGCTCAATCGGATTCAGGTCTGGGGAATGGGCGGGCAAGTCCATAGCTTCAATGACTTCATCTTGCAGGAACTGCTGACACACTCCAGCCACATGAGATCTGGCATTGTCCTGCATTAGGAGGAACTCAGGGCCAACCGCACCAGTATATGGTCTCACAAGGGGTCTGAGGATCTCATCTCGGTACCTAATGGCAGTCAGGCTACCTCGGGCAAGCACATGGAGGGCTGGGCGGCCCTCCAAAGAAATGCCACCCCACACCATTATTAACCCACTGCCAAACCGGTCATGCTGAACGATGTTGCAGGCAGCAGATCGCTCTCCACGGCGTCTCCAGACTCTGTCACGTCTGTCACATGTGCTCAGTGTGAATCTGCTGCCTGCAACATCCTTCAGCATGAACGGTTTGGCAGTGAGTCAGTAATGTGTGGGGTGGCATTTCTTTGGAGGCCACACAGCCATTATGGGGGATCTAAGGGTGGAATGGGATCAGTGGCCCAAAGTCATTTAACCCCTTAAAAACAGTTACTTATTCAAACCTGTGAAAATCGACTATGTGCCGAATTTGAGGCCAATTCTGGTGCCCAGAACCCACTTGGGCCAGGCTGGAGAGACTTGTATAGAACAGGGAGCCCCACATTAAAAACGTCTGCAGTGTGATATCAGTGGCCCAAAGTCATTTAACCCTTTCATTAACGCCCTCTGGTGCCCACTTTGATGCCCATTTTTGTGCCAGTTTTATCATTTTTGGCGCTGATTTTCAGTGTATTCTCATCAGGATACATCTCTCCATTGATTTTTATTATTGTGATGCTTATTTTTTGTTGTTAAACCTATAAAAAAGCAGAAAAGAAAAATTTGCCGAATAAGAAACTGATGAATAAGAATCCAACTTCAGCCTCGTGTCAGTCTTATATTCACTGTCCACTTAGTTCTCAGTTTTCCATTCTGACTTGGTCTCCATCATGGGGGAAAAGCATCATCACCCTCCTCCATGGATGAGAAGCCTCCGCACATTGTTAGTGACCCCTCGATGGATGAGAAGCCCCCACACATTGTGAGTGATCCCCTCCATGGATGAGAAGCCCCCACACATTGTGAGTGACCCCCTCGATGGATGGGAAGCCCTCGCACATTGTGAGTGATCCCCTCCATGGATGAGAAGCCCCCACACATTGTGAGTGACCCCCTCCATGGATGAGAAGCCCCACACATTGTGAGTGATCTGCTATGTTACGGTAAATGAGGAGAAATAGCAAAAATAGCCAAAGTATTGGTGGCAGAGCTAGCCCTATTATTCAGAGCAAACTCAGCCAAAGGCAAAAAAGAGACCCAGTCATCTTGATCAGCAGACAAAACATCTCAGATAAGTCTCCATGGTCTGGTTTGTTCTCTCGGTTAGTCCATTGGTCTGAGGGTGAAATGCAGAGGAGAAAGATAACTGAACACCAACTTTAGAACAAAATGTCCTCCAAAATCTAAAAACAAACTGGACTCCTCTGTCAGACACAATGTTCTCAGGAATGCCGTGTAACCGAACCACGTGCTGAAAGAACAAAGGCACCAATTCAGAGGAGGAAGGCAACTTAGGTAATGGCACAAGATGTATCATTTTGGAAAACCTATCACAAATCACCCAGATAAGGGTCATTCTCTGAGAAACAGGGAGGTCGGAAATGAAATCCATAGAGATATGGGTCCATGGTCTCTTGGACACAGGTAATGGCATTAACAAACCACTAGAGCGAGAGCAAGGCTTGGAACGAGACCAAGTCCCACAGGACTGCACAAAGTCCCTGACGTCACGAGACAAAGTAGGCCACCAAAAGGACCGACTCACCAAGTCTCTGGTACCAAAAATACCGGGATGACCAACCAACGCGGAACAATGAATTTCAGACATCACACTCTTCTTCCACTGGTCTGGGACAAACAATTTCCCAACAAGGCAGCGTTCAGGTTTATCCTCCTGACACCCCGCCAGAGCCGGTCTCAAATTGGGCGAGATGGCGGAAAGAACTACACCCTCTTTCAGAATAACAGCAGGATCAGATAACTCAGGAGAATCCGCAAAGAAACTCCTCGAGAGGGCATCCGCCTTAACATTCTTAGTGCCAGGAAGAAAGGAAACCACAAAATTAAAACGTGTGAAAAACAAGGCCCACCTGGCCTGTCTAGGATTAAGTCGTTTGGCTGATTCGAGATAAACCAGGTTCTTATGGTCCATGAGGACCATCCCACCTGATGTTTGGCTCCTCCCAGCCAATGTCTCCACTCTTCAAAGGCCCACTTCATGGCCAATAACTCCCGATTACCCACGTCATAATTACGTTCAGTTGGTTAAAATATTCGAGAGAAGAAGGCACAAGGGTTACTCTTAGAGGTCTCTGGATCCCTTTGGGACAAAATGGCACCTGCCCCAATCTCAGAGGCATCAACCTCCACCTGAAATGGCAGAGAAACATCAGGCTGCCGTAGAACAGGAGCAGAAATGAATCTCTGCTTAAGTTGCTGAAACGCAGAAACTGCCTCAGGAGGCCAATTCACCACATCGGAACCCTTTTTGGTCAAATCAGTCAATGGTTTAACAATACCAGAGAAATTACCAATAAATTCACGATAAAAATTGACAAAACCCAAAAATCTCTGTAGAGCCTTCAATGTATTAGATTGAACCCAATCACAGATGGACTGAACTTTGACCGGGTCCATTTCAATAACAGACGGAGACAAAATGAATCCCAGAAATGAGACCTTCTGTACGCCAAAAAGACACTTTGATCCCTTCACATACAGAGCATTCTCTCTCAAAATCTGGAACACAGTCCGAACCTGTTTCACATGAGAGTCCCAGTCATTGGAAAAAATCAAGATATCATCCAAATAAACAATTAGAAATTTATCCACAAAATCCCTGAAAATATCATTCATGAAGGATTGGAAGTCGGAAGGGGCATTAGTAAGCCCAAAAGGCATCACTAGGTACTCAAAATGCCCCTCTGGGGTATTAAATGCCGTCTTCCATTCATCCCCATGCTTAATGCGAATAAGGTTATACGCCCTCCTGAGGTCAAGCTTGGTAAACCAAGTAGCACTTTTCACTCTGGAAAATAGGTCAGAAATCAAGGGTAACGGAAATTGATATTTAACACTGATTTTATTCAGGAGGCGATAGTCAATACATGGCCTCAATGAGCCATCCTTTTTGGCCACAAAGAAAAAAAACGGCGCCCAAGGGTGAAGAGGATGGTCTGATATGACCCTTCTCCAAAGACGCCTTAATATAAGATCGCATAGCATCGTGTTCAGGTACAGATAAATTAAAAAGGCGACCTTTAGGAAATTTACCACCAGGCACTAACTCAATAGCGCAGTCATAGCTCCTGTGAGGAGGTAAGGTTGCAGATTTACTTTCACTAAATACATCCGAAAAATCAGTCAAAAAGTCAGGGACATTCTGAGACTGGGGAGAGGCAGAAAAAACAGGAGTGTCAATATTAACACATTGGCAGCCCCAACTGGTCACAGACAGAGATTCCCAATCCAAAACAGGATTATGAGTCTGTAACCAAGGGAAACCCAGTACAATAATGTCATGCAGATTATGCAACACCAGAAATATGCAACTCTCTGATGATCTGGTTCAACCCTCATTATCACCTGAGTAGAAAACTGGGGTTTATTCTCCGCCAAAGGGGTAAAATCAATGCCCAGCAAAGGAATAGACTTCCGCAGGGGTATCATAGGAAACCCACAACGTTTGGCAAAGTCAAAATCCATCAGGTTATTAGCTGCTCCTGAATCAACAAAAGCCTGAGCCGAAAATGTGGACAGGGAGCAAATCAGGGTAACAGTCAACAGAAATTTAGTCTGAACACTACCCAAGACAACTGAGCGCGCAAAACGTCTTCCCCGCTTATGGCAGACGGAAATAGCATGAGAAGCGTCACCACAGTAGAAACATAACCCATTGCGCTTTCGAAACTCATGACGCTGAGCCCCAGAAGTCACTCCATCACACTGCATGGGCTCAAAAGCTGGCTCACAAGGCAACACTGTCTCACGCATACCTCTGTGCTCACGCAAACATCTGTCAATTTGAATAGCCAAAGACATAGAATCATTGAGACCAGAGGGAGCAGAGAATCCCACCATAACATCCTTTACATTCTCTGACAGCCCCTTCCGAAAAAGGGCTGCCAAAGCATCATCATTCCATTTAGTCAGGACAGCCCACTTTCGGAATTTCTGACATTACAGCTCAGCGTCTTCATGACCCTAATTTAATGCCAAGAAGGTCTTTTCAGCTTGATCAGTGACATTAGGTTCATCGTACAATAACCCCAGAGCCTGAAAAAATACATCAACATCATTCAAAACAGGATCCCCAGGTGTCAGGGAAAAAGCCCAATCCTGAGGGTCGCTGCGCAGCAGAGAGATGACAATTTGAACCTGCTGTGCTGCGTTCCCTGAGGACTTAGGCTTCAAGGCAAAAAACAACTTACAGTTATTTTTGAAATTCAGAAATTTAGACCGATCTCCCAAAAATAAATCTAGTTTGGGGATCCTAGGTTCCACATCCGGCAACCTAGCAAGATAGGTAGTAATACTCTGAACCTCAGAGGCAAGCTGATCCACACGGCCAGACAACTGTGCAAACTCCATTGAGAGAAAAAAAATTCCTCCTCAGCACCCAGAGAAAAAGAGGGAAAAAATTCAACAAACAGAAAAAAAAATTCTGACAACTCCCTTCTTTTTCTTTTTTTACTATTTTTCCCTTCTGTTGAGTACCATATAATTTTCAGTGTGGCCGGTAATACTGTTATGTTTTGGTAACTGAGGAGAAATAGTAAAAATAGCCAAAGTAGCAATACACCAGAGAGGCTGGAACTATTGGGTTGCAGGGCCCTAAACTAACCGCAACACTAGAAGTAGCCGTGGAGCGTACCTACGGTGATCCTAGACGCCTCGTCACAGTCGGAGAGATAGCTACACCTAAGGGCAGAAAGATGAAAGCTAACTGCCCCGTAGCAGAACCCCCAAAGAAAATAGGAAGCCCCCAAACAAGTAATGGCGGTTAGACAAGAAGAAAATACGAACACAGAAAATAGAATGAGCAAATGCTGGGGCCCAATACTGTCTAGAAAGAAAAGTATAGGAAAGAATTCTGACTGCAACCCAAAAAAACCCTGACAAAAATACCAACACTACTGATTAACAAAAAAACTGAGATCACACGACCTCTACCACCTAAATCAGATCTCTGGTGTAACACACAGCAATTCAGCAAATAAAAAGTGACACTGGAACAAAGCAAAAGTGCAAACACAACTGAGCACAAATGCAGCGCCAGGCCCCAAAAGGGGACCAGGCTGAAGTCTACTGTAAGGCAGCAAACAAGCAAGGAAAATCCAACCAGAGGAAAAAAAAGACAGCAAATCACTTACCTGAATGAAAGCAGGAATGCAAGCTGAGCTCAAAGCAAGACCTGAAGAACAATTGATTACCGACAAGGCTGCTGGAAGTTCAGGTCACTTATATCAGACCATTCGGACCCAGCTGAAAGCCATTCCGCAATTGGTTCATTACCCTCAGCAACCACAGGAGGGAGCCCCAGCTCCGAAGTCGCCTCCAACGTATTCACAACAGTGATCCCTCCATGGGTGAGAAGCCCCCTCACATTATGAGTGATCCCCTCCATGGATGAGAAGCCCCCACATGAGTGGTCTCAGGAGACTTTACTGCTGGCAGACACAGGACTCACGGCAGCGTCACCTTCTCTTCTCTGGACATTCATTCTTCTACGTGTCTTCCTCAGGCTGCAGAAGCTTCATCAGAGGATATAACTGCAGGACGTACAGAGACTGCAGAGGACGGACGAAAGTCATTGAAGTCATTCTCTCTGATGAAGCCGACCATGTACAGCTGTGATTTATTCTGAATTTCCACACTGAAGTGAATACAAAAAAAATCCCCAGTCTGATTTTCATGTCATATGAGTTTCTCATATAAAAAATGATTTAGAAGTTTCTTGTATCTACTCCAACGTCAAAAACAGGCAGCGCATGGATCGCACACGGTTGGCAATATGCGCTGTCGTTCCCATAGATCCGTCTGGGTGACTTTGTTCTGTGACTTGGATCAGAATCAGAAATGTCTCCATGATTTAGTGTGGATCTGAAAAACCCCACAGATATGTGACAACACCCCACGGGTTGTAATGAAGACACATTCTGTCTATGAAAAACAGACAGAAAATGTACATGAGTTACTGGCGTCAAAATGAAGCCTAGGGGCTTGTTCACACTGGTGTATAACGCAGACGAGTGCTATGTGAGTGTTATCGGAAAGCACTTGGACCAGTGTCATACTAAGGGGCAATGCCGACTATTGCTTTTCTCTCATGCCCATTCGGCATGCTGCGAGCGTCACCGATCTTCAGATCAGGGCGTGTGTGGAACATCGGACAGCTTTGGAACCGCAGGTTGCGACGAGCAGAGCGGAGAAAACACAAAGATACACACAGCAGGTAGGGAAGGCTACAGACAAGGATACAGATAGATACAAGTATAGGACTCAGTTCAGACAGGGTCAGGTATGGGAACCGGTACAGGATAAAGAATTCAGGCCTAAGTATGCAGACGAGGCTGAAGTTGGTTTCTTATTCATCCAGTTTATTATTTGGAGCTGAAGTTGGTTTCTTATTCGTCAGTTTCTTATTCGGCAATTTTTCTTTTCTGTTTTTTATAGGTTTATCAACAAAAAATAAGCATCACAATAATAAAAAACACTGCAGCGAGGAGCCCTGATGTGAATACACTTAAAATCAGCAACAAAAATTATAAAACTGGCACAAAAATGGGCATCAAAGTGGGCACCAAAGGGCGTTAATAAAAGGGTTAAATGACTTTGGGCCACTGATATCACACTGCAGACGTAAAAAACAGGGATCCCCACATCACACCCAGGTCCCTCCAGCCTGGCCCAAATGGGTTCAGGGCATCAGAATTGGCATCAAAGTGGGCACACAGTCGATTTTCTCAGGTTTGAATAAGTAACTGATGTTTTTAAGGGGTTAAACGACTTTGGGCTACTGATGTCACACTATAAATACACAGATAGTGATGGCCTGCATCAAACCCAGGTCCCGCCAGCCTGGCCCAAATGGGTTCTGGGCATCAGAATAGGCATCAAAGTGGGCAAACAGCCAATTTTCACAGATTTGAATAAGTAAATAATGTTTTTAAGGGGTTAAATGACTTTGGGCCACTGATCTCACACTATGAGTACACAGATAGTGATGCCCTGCATCAAACCCAGGTCCCTCCTGCACTCAGATGCGAGCCTGGAGAAATTGCGACACCTCGCCGAGACGCCCACCTCCATGACTGATAAGGAGAGGGTGTTCTGGGAACGAGGAAGGTTGTACCGGGAGACAGTACCCGGAGATTCCCAAAAGGAGTGGTTGAGGGAAAGACAGCTGGTCGTCCTGTACCAGTTTAGGGGTGAGTTGTTGCTGATTGCCCATGAAATTCCGCTCGCTGGACACTTGGGGATTAGCAAAACTAAGGCCCGGCTGTCTCAACACTTCTATTGGCCCAAGATGGGGACAGATGTAACAAACCACTGTCGCTCCTGTATCACCTGCCAAAGAATGGGGAAGGCGGGGCCTGCTCTTAAGGCTCCCCTGATCCCTTTGCCAGTGATAGAGGAGCCTTTCCAGAGAATCGCGGTGGATATTGTGGGCCCGCTGGCCGTCCCCAGCAGCTCTGGAAAGCAATACATCCTCACTATGGTAGACTACGCTACCCGGTACTCGGAGGCAGTTGCTCTGTCGTCAACCAGGGCGGATAAGGTGGCGTATGTACTGGTGACCATCTTTTCAAGGGTAGGATTTCCCGGGGAGATGCTTACCGATCAAGGGACCCAATTCATGTCTCGCCTAATGGAGGCTCTCTGACGCGTCTGATATCGAGTGCGTATCACCCACAGACCAATGGCTTGTGTGAGCGCTTCAACGGTACCCTCAGATGCTAAGCATGCTGGTTGAGACCCAAGGACGCAACTAGGAGCGGTACCTCCCACACCTGCTATTCGCTTACCGAGAAGTTCCGCAGGCCTCGACGGGGTTCTCCCCCTTCGAGCTCCTGTATGGCAGGCGAATCCGGGGACCCCTTAGGTTGGTAAGGGAATCCTGGGAAGAGGAGCCGAACCCTTCTGAAGTGTCCATCGTGGAGTATGTCATGCGCTTCCGCGACAAAATGCAGACCTTGACGCAGTTGGTGTATGACAACATGACGCAGGCTCAGGCTGACCAGAAGCACTGGTACGTCCAGAAAGTCAGAGAGCAAACCTACCAGGTGGGTCAAAAGGTGTGGGTGCTGGTCCCCGTACCAAAAGATAAGCTTCAGGCAGCCTGGGAAGGTCCATACGTCGTGCACCAACAGCTCAACCCAGTCACCTACGTGGTCACGCTTGACCATGAACGGGGTAGGCGCAAGGCCTTTCACGTCAACATGATGAAGGCTCATCACGAACGTGAAGCCTGCGTCCTACCGGTCTGCAACCTGCCTGAGAACGGGGAGGAAGACCCCCTCCTGGACATGCTGGGCCAAGGCAAGGCCAGTGGGTTCATCGAGGACGTAGAGATAAATGCCTTGTTAACTGAACACCAGCGGTCACAGGTGCGGACCACGCTGAAATCCTTCCGGGCCGTGTTCACCAACAGGCCTGGGAGGACTGAGTTAGCTGTTCACGAGGTATACACCGGGAATCATGCCCCACTATGGCGAACACCCTATCAGATCTCTGACGAGGTGCAGCAGGTTATGCGCCAGGAGATCGATGAGATGTTATAGCTGGGGGTGATTCAACGTTCCAAAAGCGCGTGGGTCTCACCTGTATTCCGCTTTTGCTACTTGAGCGGTTAGCAAAAGCGGAATACCTATCCATCATGGATTTGAGTCGGGGATACTGGCAGATTCCCCTGAGCCCCGAGGCGCAGGCGAAGCCCACCTTTATCACCCCCTTCGGACTGTACGAGTCCACGGTCATGCCCTTCGGTGCTCCAGTGTGTTCACCAAGCCGGCCTGACCATCAAGTCGGGAAAGTGCCAGATGGGCATGAGGGAGGTCCACTACCTGGGGCACCGGGTAGGCGGGGGCTCCATTAGGCCAGAGCCAGAGAAAGTGGACGTGATCACGTCCTGCCCCACCCACAGGACCAAGAAACAGGTGATGTCTTTCCTGGGCACTGCAGGGTACTATAGGCACTTTGTTCAGAACTATGGAAGCCTTGCAAAGCCCTTGATGGACCTCACCAGGCAGAAGCTACCCCAAACAGTCGACTGGACAGACGGCTGTGAGGTGGCCTTCCGGGCCCAGAAGATAGCCCTGTGCAGCTCTCCCGTGTTAAAAGCAGTCGACAGCAGTCGGCCGTTCCTAGTACAGACCAACGCCAGCGACTTTGGCCTCGGTGCTGTGCTCAGCCAGGTCGACTCGGGGAACCAAGAGCACCTCATGTTGTATCTGAGGAAGTGGCCTATTCCACCATTGAGAAGGAGTGCCTGGCTATGGTTTGGACACTGCAACGTTTGCAGCCCTACCTGTACGGTCGCACCTTCACGGTGGTGACCGACCACAACCCCCTGAGCTGGCTGCACACAGTGTCTGGAACCAACGGAAGGTTGCTACGCTGGAGCATTGCACTCCAGCAGTACGACTTTACCGTGAAACACAAAAGGGGCTGTGAGCAAGGCAACGCATATGGGTTGTCTCGCCGAGGTGAACCTGCAGAGGTGCGCAAGGAGGAGTACCGAGAGGTCCTGCCTCCTTAGCGCAATCCAAAAGGGGAGGTGTAATGATATTCCCATTTTGCCCACATTCAAAGTCTCTTCCAGACCTTTCCACGCACAATGAGCTCTGGGCTTCCGACCCCCCTCCCCTCGAGCTTCACACACACTCTGTGTAACCGGATACTAGTTTGCTAGCAGCCCCCTTACCCTCCCGAATAGCTTAAGCCCAGCAGGAAAAACCAGTTTGGCAGCTCTAAAGCACATGACCTGTTCCTTTGTGTACGATATAGATATTCCAGACGTAATAACGTGGCCCCAATTAGAGATATAGGTGTGAAACTTACATATCTGCATGTCCATTGGCAGAACCAACCACCAGTGAATTTTCTAAGCCCTGGTAGCAGCAGAATCCAAGAAATGGATTCCTACTTAAGCGACCCATCCAGGTACTTCACGTTTAGACTTAAACGAACGCCAACGTCCTGCGGAGTATGATGATGCGCTATGCGTCTCTGTAGGGGGTTCCATCTCTTTGTTATGTAATTCAGAAGTTTTGTAGCAAAAATGTTCATTCTAAGAAAAGAGGAGTGCTTCCATAGCTTCACCCACTTTAGTAATGTCACGACCTAGGGGTATAAGGTAGTGCCAGTTCATTTGGCAGCAGTCTTGCCCTGGAAACCTGATGCAGTGAAGCTCCGTGCAAATGCACTAATGTATCGCCCATCCCCCAACCACATGGTTTGCCTGAAATGACCTAAGCAACTGTGAGCTTATTTCTACCATTCATTCTCTTTTGTCTTGTACATATTTTCAATTGTCTCATGTTGTAATATCTTGCATACTTTTGTAAACACTGCCTACCTTCTTCGAGTAAAATATAAAATTACTAGTTTCGTTTCTCCTTGTTCTATAACGTACTGTCACGTCCTCCGAAGGGAATTACGCTACTAAATTGGGGTGGCCTCTGCCCTACATTCTAAAACCAGAGGCTGGTGGCAGCAAGTGTGTTCTGGGCATTGGGTAAGGCTGGCAGTGACGGTGCGGGTTTTATAAGCTGTTATGTTTCGGTAGCTGAGGAGTACAGGTAAAAAAGGCAATACACCAGAGCAGTTGGAAACTATGAGATTGCAGTACCCTGACTAACCACCACAACTAGAGGCAGCCGTGGAGCGTTCCTACGTTGGTCCTAGTCGCCTCGTCACAGCCTGAGAAACTAACTACACCTAAAGATAGAAAGAGGAAAGCTATCTGCCCCGGAGCAGATCCCCAAAGAACATAGAAAGCCCCCAAACAAGTAATGGCGGTTAGACAAGAAGAAATACTGACACAGACAGAAAATAGTATGAGCAAACGTTGGGGCCCAAACTTACTAAATAGAAAAGGATAGGAAGGGCACTTACTGCAATCCCAAAAAAACCCTGAAAAGCACCAACTCTACTAATTTCAAAAACACCTGAGATCACACGACCTCTACCACCTAAATTACAGTGCCTACAAGTAGTATTCAACCCCCTGCAGATTTAGCTGGTTGACACATGCGGAATTAACTTGGCATTCTGACATTTGTACTGTAGATCAGCCTGGAAGTGGGAAATGCACTGCAGCAAAAATTTTTTTTTTTTTTTTTTTAAATGTTAAAAGTTAATTCAGAGTGTCATTTATTATTCAACCCCTCAAACCAAAAGAATTCTGTTTGGTCCCCCTAAAGTATTAAGAAGTAGTTCAGGCACCAAGAATAATGAGCTTCACATTAATGTGGATTAATGTACAAAACCCTTTCCAAGGAGTTGGCCCTACCTGTCTCCACTGTTGGGAGCATCATCCGTAAGTGGAAGGCTTATGGAACTACTGTTAGCCTTCCACGGCCTGGACAGCCTTTGAAAGTTTCCTCCCGTGCCGAGGCCAGGCTTGTCCGAAGAGTCAAGGCTAACCCAAGGACAACAAGGAAGGAGCTCCGGGAAGATCTCATAGCAGTGGGGACATTGGTTTCAGTCAATACCATAAGTAACGTACTCCACCGCAATGGTCTCTGTTCCAGACGAGCCCGTAAGGTACCTTTACTTTCAAAGCGTCATGTCAAGGCTCGTCTACAATTTGCTCATGATCACTTGGAGGACTCTGAGACAGACTGGTTCAAGGTTCTATGGTCTGATGAGACCAAGATCGAGATCTTTGGTGCCAACCACACACGTGACGTTTGGAGACTGGATGGCACTGCATACGACCCCAAGAATACCATCCCTACAGTCAAGCATGGTGGTGGCAGCATCATGCTGTGGGGCTGTTTCTCAGCCAAGGGGCCTGGCTATCTGGTCCGCATCCATGGGAGGATGGATAGCACGGCCTACCTGGAGATTTTGGCCAAGAACCTCCGCTCCTCCATCAAGGATCTTAAGATGGGGGGTCGTAATTTCATCTTCCAACAAGACAACGGCCCAAAGCACACAGCCAAGAAAACCAAGGCCTGGTTCAAGAGGGAAAAAGTCAAGGTGTTGGAGTGGCCTAGTCAGTCTCCTGACCTTAACCCAATTGAAAACTTGTGGAAGGAGCTCAAGATTAAAGTCCACATGAGACACCCAAAGAACCTAGATAACTTGGAGAAGATCTGCATGGAGGAGTGGGCCAAGATAACTCCACAGACCTGTGCCGGCCTGATCAGGTCTTATAAATGACGATTATTAGCTGTAATTGCAAACAAGGGTTATTCCACGAAATATTAAACATAGGGGTTGTATAATAATTGACCCACACTTTTATGTTTAAAATTTATTAAAATTCAACTGAGCAACATAACTTTTTGTTTTGTAAGATTTATGCTTCTGTTAATAAATCCTACTCTCGTTTGCAGTTTGAAGGCTCTAACTTATTTGCATCTTATCAAACCAGCTAAATCTGCAGGGGGTTGAATACTACTTGTAGGCACTGTAGTTCTCTGGTGTAACCAAAATCAAAACAGCAGCCACTGAAAAAACTGGAAAAAGCAAATGTACAAACATCAGTGGCTGAACTGAACTGAAAGGGCAAAAGCCCCCAGAGGGGACCCTGAAGGCCCCCACAGAAGTGCAGGACAAAATGCAAAAATCAAGCACAAAAACAAAAAGAAGAAAATGTCTTATCTGTTAGCAGGAGATTCAGACACGACATAGCAGGCTACCAAGGAAACAGGAATCAAGGATTGAGACCAGAACAATTGATCACCGGCAACCCTGATGGGAAGGCGACTCCCTTATATAAGACCAGTCAGTAACACCTGATTCCCAATCCTCACAATCTTCACTGGACAGTCCAGTACCGTTTGTAACCACCAGAGGGAGCTTCTGCTCAGAACTCATTTCCAGCCTATTCACAACAGTACCCCCCCCCTTGAGGAGGGGTCACCGAACCCTCATTTGAGCAACCAGGTCGGTCAGGATGAGTTCTATGATACGCACGGATGAGTCTCCTAGCATGGATGTCCGAAGCAAACACCCAAGAATTGTCTTCCTGACCATAACCTCTCCATTTAACCAAATACTGGAGTTTCCGTCTAGAAAAACGACAATTCAATATTTTCTCAACCACATACTCCAGATTGCCCTCAACCAAAACAGGGTCAGGAGGCACAGTAGTAGGAACCACTGGCTCAACAAACCTCTTCAACAAGGACTTGTGGAACACGTTATGGATCTTAAATGTCCCTGGAAGAAGCAAACGAAAAGAAACAGGATTAAGAATCTCCATGATCTTATAAGGTCCAATGAACCTAGGCTTAAATTTAGGAGATGCCACTCTCATAGGAATATTTCTTGAGGACAACCAGACCAAGTCCCCCACTTTAAACCGAGGACCATCAGTCCTATGCCGGTTAGCAAACCGCTGGGCCCTCTCCTGAGAGAGGGACAACCTCTCCACTACCTGGTCCCAAATCTGTTGCATACGCTCCACAACAGAGTCAACACCTGGACAGACAGAAGCCTCCGTCTGTCCTGAAGAAAATCGAGGGTGAAACCCAGAATTACAGAAAAATGGAGACATCAAAGTGGCAGAGCTAGCCCTATTATTAAGAGCAAACTCAGCCAAAGGCAAAAAAGAGACCCAGTCATCCTGATAAGCAGACACAAAGCATCTTAAATAAGTCTCCAATGTCTGGTTTGTTCTCTCAGTTTGACCATTGGTCTGAGGATGAAACGCCGAGGAGAAAGACAATTGAACACCAAGTTTAGAACAAAAGGTTCTCCAAAATCTGGAAACAAACTAGACTCCTCTGTCAGACACAATGTTCTCAGGAATGCCGTGCAAACGAACCACGTGCTGAAGGAACAAAGGCACCAATTCAGAGGAGGAAGGCAACTTAGGTAATGGCACAAGATGTATCATCTTGGAAAACCTATCGCAAATCACCCAGATGACGGTCATTCTCTGAGAAACAGGGAGGTCGGAAATTAAATCCATAGAGATATGGGTCCATGGTCTCTTGGGCACAGGTAATGGCATCAACAAACCACTAGAACGAGAGCAAGGCTTGGAGCGAGAGCAAGTCCTGCAGGACTGCACAAACTCCCTGACATCACGAGACAAGGTAGGCCACCAAAAGGACTGACTAACCAAGTCTCTGGTACCAAAAATTCAGGGATGACCGGCCAACGCGGAACAATGAATCTCAGACATTACACTCTTTTTCCACTGGTCCGGGACAAACAATTTCCCAACAGGGCAGCGCTCGGGCTTATCCTCCTGACACCCCTCCAGAGCCAGTCTCAAATTGGGTGAGATGGCGGAAAGAACTACACCCTCTTTCAAAATAACAGAAGGATCAGATAACTCAGGAGAGTCCGCCAGGAAACTCCTCGAGAGGGCATCCGCCTTAACATTCTTAGTGCCAGGAAGAAATGAAACCACAAAATTAAAACGTGTGAAAAACAAGGCCCACCTGGCCTGTCTAGGATTAAGTCGCTTGGCAGATTCCAGATAAACTAGATTCTTATGGTCCGTAAGGACCACCACCTGATGTTTGGCTCCCTCCAGCCAATGTCTCCACTCTTCAAAAGCCCACTTCATGGCCAATAACTCCCGATTACCCACGTCATAATTACGTTCAGTAGGAGAAAATTTTCGAGAGAAAAAGGCACAAGGGTTACTTTTAGAGGTCTCTGGATCTTTTTTTTTTTTGTGGCCAATTCACCACATCAGAACCCTTTTTGGTCAAATCAGTTAATGGTTTAACAATAACCGAGAAATTACCAATAAATTTACGATAAAAATTGGCAAAACCCAAGAATCTTTGAAGAGCCTTTAATGAAGTAGGTTGGACCCAATCACAGATGGCCTGAACTTTGACCGGGTCCATTTCAATAACAGATGGGGACAAAATGAATCCCAGAAATGAGATCCTCTGAACGCCAAAAAGACACTTTGATCCCTTCACATACATAGCATTCTCTCTCAAAATCTGGAACACAGTCCGAACATGTTTTACATGAGAGTCCCAGTCATTGGAAAAAATCAAGATATCATCCAAATAAACAATCAGAAATTTATCCACAAAATCCCTGAAAATGTCATTCATGAAGGACTGGAAGACAGAAGGAGCATTAGTGAGCCCAAAGGGCATCACAAGGTACTCAAAATGCCCTTCAGGGGTATTAAATGCCGTCTTCCATTCATCCCCGTGCTTAATGCGAATAAAGTTATATGCCCCCCTGAGGTCAAGCTTGGTAAACCAAGTAGCGTTTTTCACCCTGGAAAACAGATTAGAGATCAAGGGTAACGGATATTGATATTTCACAGTAATATTGTTCAAGAGACGATAATCAATACACGGCCTTAATGAACCATCCTTTTTGGCCACAAAGAAAAAACCGGCACCTAAGGGTGAAGAGGATGGTCTGATATGACCCTTCTCCAATGACTCCTTGATATAAGACCGCATAGCGTCATGTTCAGGTACAGACAAGTTAAAAAGGCGACCTTTAGGGAATTTACTACCAGGCACTAATTCAATAGCGCAGTCATAGCTCCTATGGGGAGGCAAGGATGCAGATTTACTTTCGCTAAACACATCAGAAAAATCAATCAAAAAGTCAGGAACATCCTGAGCCTGGGGGGAGGCAGAAAAAACAGGAGTGTTGGTATTAACACATTGGCAGCCCCAACTGGAAACAGACACAGATTTCCAATCCAAAACAGGATTATGAGACTGTAACCAAGGGAAACCCAGTACGATAATGTCATGCAGGTTATACAGAACCAAAAATTTGCAACTCTCCTGATGATCAGGTTCTACCCTCATTATCACCTGAGTAGAGAACTGAGGTTTATTCTCAGCCAAAGGGGTAGAATCGATCCCCAGTAGGGGAATAGACTTCCTTAGGGTATCAAGGGAAACCCACAACGTTTAGCAAAATCAAAATCCATCAGGTTAATAGCTGCTCCAGAATCAACAAAGGCCTGAGCAGAAAATGAGGACAGAGAGCATATCAGGGTAACAGTTAATAAAAACTTAGTCTGAACACTACC
Organism: Oophaga sylvatica; assembly: GCA_033576555.1. Lineage (NCBI taxonomy): Eukaryota > Metazoa > Chordata > Amphibia > Anura > Dendrobatidae > Oophaga > Oophaga sylvatica. The sequence goes on from JARQOD010002408.1 coordinate 34,484, forward strand.
CAAGACAACTGAGCGTGCAAAACGTCTTCCCCGCTTAGGGCAGACTGAAATAGCATGAGAGGCATCACCACAGTAGAAACATAACCCATTGCGCTTTCGAAATTCATGACGCTGTGCCCCAGAAACCACTCTATCACACTGCATGGATTCAGAAGCAGGTTCACAAGGCAACATTATTCCACGCATACCTTTCCGCTCATGCAAACGTCTGTCAATTTGAATCGCTAATGACATAGAATCATTGAGACCAGAGGGAACAGGGAATCCCACCATAACATCCTTTACATTATCTGACAGACCCTTCCGAAAAAGAGCTGCCAAAGCGTCGTCATTCCATTTGGTCAGGACTGCCCACCTACGGAATCTCTGACAGTATAACTCAGCGTCCTCAAGCCCCTGATTTAATGCCAACAAAATTTTTTCAGCTTGATCAGTGATATTAGGCTCATCGTACAATAACCTCAAAGCCTGAAAAAATGCATCAACATCACTCAAAACAGGATCCCCAGGTGTCAGGGAAAAAGCCCAATCCTGAGGATCGCCGCGCAGGAGAGAGATGATAATTTGAACCTGCTGCGCTGCGTTCCCTGAGGACTTAGATTTTAAGGCAAAAAACAATTTACAGTTATTTTTGAAATTCAGAAACTTAGCTCGATCCCCCAAAAACAAATCTGGCATGGGAATCCTAGGTTCCACAACAGGCAACCTAGCAAGATAGGTAGCAATACTCCGAACTTCAGTGGCAAGCTGATCCACACGGCCAGACAACTGTGCAAACTCCATTGAGAGAAAAGAAAAAATCCTCCCCAGCACCCAGAGATACAGAGGGAAAAAAAAAAAATCTCTGACAACTTTTTTCTTTAACAATATTTTTCCCTTCTGTGAGTACAATATAATTTTCAATTTGTTAGGCCGGTGATACTGTTATGTTTCGGTAGCTGAGGAGTACAGGTAAAAAAGGCAATACACCTGTCACGCGGTCTTATGATATGTGTACGATGTCAGTAAACTATTCTTAAAAGAACAACACTCTATACAACATATAGATTAGCAACATCAGCATGTAAATATAGAATAGATTTACCTGACACGATATCCGTTGAACTCAGGGTTAATCTTGAGGACTTGATACACTGTCACAGGAAAGAGGAGGACCGGGGTCTAACCTGACCCTAAACTGGGGTCCTAACTAATCCCTCACCTTGGAGGTACTGATAATGGTTCAGAGGTCCAAGTCTCCAGCCTAACCCTGTCTCCTATCAGTCCCTGAACCCTGTAATCAGTCCTAAGAAGGATACTGATTACCACCAAAGGAATACGGGCTGATCTCTGCTAAATACACAGATTAGACATATTAGACAGACTGGAGAAAACACAGACTTGCATACACACTCAAACACAGAAGGAACATAAATGATCTGGGATATTAAACTCTAAGCAAGGTGAGCTTAAAACAACTAAGGAGCTCTTTAACTTAAGTCTATACAGATACAATCCTATCTGTGGTCTGCATGAAGAATTTCACTGGCAACTCCCAACACAGACAACCAGAGATTTAAAGGAAACCAATCAACAAATAATTAATTGCAGCCGGGAGAAACTGCACCCAGTCCCAGAACTGAGCACAGACAGAATTAACTCCCTAACTGCCAAACACAAAGAAACAGCAACTCAGCTGTGAGAAGTCAGAATGTGCAACCGCGACGATCTTCGTGGCAATGCACACATGACAGTACCCCCCCTTCTACGAGGGGCCTCCGGACCCTCAGGGCCAGGTTTGCCCGGGTGAGTTCTGTGGAAGGTCCGCACCAAACGATCTGCGTTAATGTCAGACGCAGGAACCCACGTCCTCTCCTCTGGACCATACCCCTTCCAATGCACCAAGTACTGAAGGGACCGGCGATTCAGACGTGAGTCAATGATCTTTGACACTTGAAACTCCAAGTTACCATTGACCACCACTGGAGGAGGAGGTAGAGGTGATGGTATGACTGGTGCCACGTACCTCTTAAGTAATGACTTGTGGAACACATTGTGGATTTTAAACGTAGGAGGGAGGTCCAGACGAAATGCCACAGGATTAATTATGGAACTGATCCTGTACGGCCCGATGAATCTGGGACCCAGCTTCCAGGAGGGAACTTTAAGTTTTATATTCCTGGTAGACAACCATACCAGATCGTTCACATTAAGATCTGGACCAGAAACTCTCCTCCTATCAGCCATACGTTTATAACGGTTCCCCATAGCACTCAGATTATTCAATACACCTCTCCACACTGAAGCAAGTGACGACGAGAAACGCTCCTCCTCAGGAACCCCAGAAGGGACCCCCCCATTGAATGTACAAAACTGGGGATGAAAACCATATGCCCCAAAAAACGGGGACTTACCAGTGGACTCGCTCCGCCTGTTGTTAAGAGCGAACTCTGCCAGAGGCAAGAAAGAAGACCAGTCCTCCTGGTTCTCTGAGACAAAACACCGAAGATAAGTCTCTAGGCTTTGATTCAGACGCTCTGTCTGACCATTGGTCTGCGGATGAAAAGCCGAGGAAAATGACAATTGCATCCCCCGACGTAAACAAAATGCCCTCCAAAACTTGGACACAAACTGAGACCCCCTATCTGACACCACATCAGAAGGCAACCCATGAAGTCTCACAATCTCCCCAATGAACACCTGCGCCAGAGTTTTAGCATTAGGGAGGGCAGGAAGAGCAATGAAATGTGCCATCTTACTGAACCTGTCAACAACCACCAGTATGACAGTCTTCCCTGACGACTGAGGAAGGTCCGTGATGAAGTCCATAGACAAATGAGTCCATGGACGCTCCGGAAGTTTCAAGGGTAAGAGGGTCCCAGACGGACGGGTATGAGGGGTCTTAGAGCGAGCACAAACCCCACAGGACGCGACAAAAGTTAAAACATCTTTATTAACGTTAGGCCACCAAAACCGGCGAGAAAGGAGATCTAAAGTAGCCTTACTCCCTGGATGTCCTGCTAAAGCAGAATTATGATGTGCCTCAATAACCTTTAGTCTCAACTGATTTGGGACAAACAGTCTCCCTGGAGGTCCTGCAGGGGCGTCCCCCTGAGCCTCTAACACCTCCTCCTCAAGCTCAGAACATACAGCCGACACTACCACCCCCTCCTGAAGGATAGGAATCGGGTCATCCATTTTCCCGGCCCCTGGGAAACTGCGAGACAAGGCATCCGCCTTAACATTCTTAGATCCAGGGCGATAAGTGACAACAAAATTAAACCTGGTAAAAAACAACGACCATCGAGCTTGTCTGGAATTCAGACGCTTAGCAGATTCCAAATACAGCAGGTTCTTGTGATCAGTAATGACGGTGACCGGGTGGACTGCCCCCTCCAAAAAGTGACGCCATTCTTCAAAAGCCAACTTAATGGCCAAAAGTTCCCTATTGCCGATATCATAATTCCTTTCGGCGGACGACAATTTTTTAGAAAAGAAAGCGCACGGATGCCATTTACCAGGGGACGGACCCTGGGACAATATTGCACCCACCCCTACGTCAGACGCGTCCACCTCCACAACGAACGGCTGTGATGCATCTGGTTGGATAAGAACGGGTGCCGAAGCAAAACATTTTTTCAAAGAGGAAAAAGCTTGGCAAGCTTTGTCCGACCATTTAGAAAAATCCGTCCCTTTTCTTGTCATGTCAGTGAGAGGTTTGACAACAGATGAGAAATTACAAATAAATTTCCGGTAGTAGTTAGCAAACCCCAGAAAACGCTGCAGAGCCTTAAGATCCTCTGGCTGATCCCATTCAAGCACTGCTCTCACCTTTTCAGGGTCCATACGGAAACCGGAGGCTGACACCAAGAAACCCAAAAACTGAAGTTCCTGTACGGCGAATACACACTTTTCCAGTTTGGCGTATAGTTTATTGTCTCGCAAGATCTGCAACACCTGTCTCACATGCTCCTGGTGAGACACAAGATCTGGTGAGTAAATCAAAATGTCATCCAAATATACGACCACAAACAGCCCCACCAGATGACGAAAAATGTCATTAACAAAATGTTGGAACACTGCTGGTGCAGTAGTCAGACCAAAAGGCATGACAAGGTTCTCATAATGTCCCTCCGGCGTGTTAAACGCCGTTTTCCACTCATCCCCCTCTTTTATCCTAATCAGATTATACGCCCCCCTGAGATCCAATTTAGAGAACCATTTGGCGCCAACAATTTGATTGAAGAGATCAGGAATCAGAGGGAGTGGATACGGATCTCGAACAGTAATCCGATTAAGTTCGCGGAAATCCAAGCAAGGGCGTAGGCCTCCATCTTTTTTCTTCACAAAGAAGAACCCCGCGGCCACTGGGGAAGATGAAGGTCTAATATGCCCTTTGGCCAGACTCTCCGAAATATAATCTTTCATAGCCTGCCTCTCAGGACCAGAAAGGTTATATAACCTAGCTTTAGGTAACTTAGCATCAGGAAGTAAATTAATAGAGCAGTCATACACGCGATGAGGAGGCAACTCCTGACACCCCTCCTCAGAGAACACATCCCCAAAGTCCTCCAAAAAAGGAGGCAAAGTACTAGGCACGACCGCACTGATGACTGTGTTCATGCAGTTACTTTTGCAAAACTCCCCCCATTGGCTTATATCTCTGGACTGCCAATTAATCACAGGGTTATGTTTAACCAACCAAGGAAGTCCCAACACAATAGGAGTAGGTAGACCCTCCAACACATAACAAGATAATAGTTCCCTATGTATTGCCCCTACCCGAAGGTCAATGTTATGAACCTTATGAACAAAGCTACCTTGGCCGAGAGGCCTGGCGTCAATGGAGAATATAGGGATCGGTTTGACCAATACACTCAGATGCATACCTTGAGCCTGAGCAAACTGAGCGTCAACCAGATTAGCCCCGGACCCACTATCAAGAAGAACAGAAAATCTCTCCACTCTCGTACCAACCACCACCTCCACTGGTACAAGGAACTGAGAAGAACTAGCGGACGAAATACATACTCCCAGGTTGTCGTCCACCACACAACCTGGGATTAACAGTTTTCCGGCGACTTTTTGCTCAACAAGGCACGGGATGGACATCCCCCAACAAAATGTCCCTCTTTCCCGCAGAAGAAACACCTTCTAGTCCTGCGGCGTACCGCCAATCCCCTCCTACGAAATGATGTCCCTCCCAACTGCATAGGCTCCTCCGAACAGACAAGGGGAACCTCAACATAAGGGACTTTAGTAGTAGGTGGAGTAACAACAGGGGGCGGAGTTACCTCGCACCTCTCCCGGAGCCGTCTATCAGTACGGATAGCTAGGGCCATAGCAGCCTCCAGTGATGGAGGAGAATCATACTGAGCCAAAACGTCCTTTAATTTGTCAGAAAGCCCATGACAAAACTGGCTTCTAAGAGCTGGGTCATTCCACTGAGTATCTGTGGCCCATCTACGGAACTCAGAAGCAAATTCCTCCGCCGGACGATCTCCCTGCTGTATCTTACGTAATTTTGTCTCAGCAAGAGAGACCCGATCTGGGTCATCATATACCAAACCCAGGGCAGTAAAAAATCGATCTACTGACTGTAGAGCCGGGGATCCCGGAGGAAGGGAGAAGGCCCAGGATTGAGGGTCCCCTTGTAGGAGCGAGATAACAATTCCCACTCTCTGCTCTTCACTCCCTGATGATCGAGGCCGAAGCCGAAAATACAATTTACATGCTTCCCTGAAGGTAAAAAATTTGTCTCGCCCACCAGTGAACCTGTCCGGGAGAGCTACTTTAGGTTCAAATCTGGTTTGCTCCGAGGGAGACAAAACTTTGGACTTAATGTCCGTCAGCTCCATGGATAATCCCTGCAACTGCAGAGCCAGCTGGGCTACTGGATCCATGGCAACTGGGAATAATTTTATTGGCCAGTGAAAATGTCACGCGGTCTTATGATATGTGTACGATGTCAGTAAACTATTCTTAAAAGAACAACACTCTATACAACATATAGATTAGCAACATCAGCATGTAAATATAGAATAGATTTACCTGACACGATATCCGTTGAACTCAGGGTTAATCTTGAGGACTTGATACACTGTCACAGGAAAGAGGAGGACCGGGGGTCTAACCTGACCCTAAACTGGGGTCCTAACTAATCCCTCACCTTGGAGGTACTGATAATGGTTCAGAGGTCCAAGTCTCCAGCCTAACCCTGTCTCCTATCAGTCCCTGAACCCTGTAATCAGTCCTAAGAAGGATACTGATTACCACCAAAGGAATACGGGCTGATCTCTGCTAAATACACAGATTAGACATATTAGACAGACTGGAGAAAACACAGACTTGCATACACACTCAAACACAGAAGGAACATAAATGATCTGGGATATTAAACTCTAAGCAAGGTGAGCTTAAAACAACTAAGGAGCTCTTTAACTTAAGTCTATACAGATACAATCCTATCTGTGGTCTGCATGAAGAATTTCACTGGCAACTCCCAACACAGACAACCAGAGATTTAAAGGAAACCAATCAACAAATAATTAATTGCAGCCGGGAGAAACTGCACCCAGTCCCAGAACTGAGCACAGACAGAATTAACTCCCTAACTGCCAAACACAAAGAAACAGCAACTCAGCTGTGAGAAGTCAGAATGTGCAACCGCGACGATCTTCGTGGCAATGCACACATGACAACACCAGAGCAGTTGGAAACTATGAGATTGTGTAACGACCCGCCACCACAATTGTGGGTTACCAGGGCAATGGGGTACTCAGAGCCGAGCCCGTAGAAGTCTATGGGGATTTTGTCACAGGTAGCTGTGGCTCGGTCTGTGGCCCGGGCGGTCTGGCGTATGTTGTTGGGGATATATTTACAGGGGGTTGATTTATGTACAGTTCGTGACGCCACCTGTAGTGTTCTGGTAATTAGTACCAGCGCTGCTGTAGATCTCTGAGGGGATGGTGAGGCAGCTAGATGTCGGGTCCCCTACAGGTGGGACTCTTCCCTCAGGTCGGTAGTTAGGTAGGGATTGTGCAGGCATGCAGTAATAACTCAGTCTCACACAGTCAAAGTCTTTCCATACCTTTACTTGCAGAATGGTAAAGCAGGTCCCAGGGAGGCTGATGGGGTTGATGGAGGATGAGCTTTGAGGCAAACGGTTAAGCAAGTTAGGGGCCTCCTTTAACTCCAATGAAGCTGAGTACGACCAGCTTGAAGCGTAGTCCTCTCTATAATTCCAGCTTATCTTTAGCTGTTCTGCCCGATCAGTGTTGTGGTTGGAGCCTTTTTTGTGAGAAAGGTGATTTCCTATATTGTCGTGCACTGACTCACGGTCCTCACTTCCCTCTGACCCCAGTTACGTACTGACTGTATGGGCTTATCCGCCGCGACCTAGGGTCCGGTAGATTTCTGGCTATCTTATCACCTTGCTTGAAACAAAGATGATTCTTCGGTCCCCAGTAACCGGTAGATTCGTGCAGGTATTCTTCACCTATAGCACTTCCTTGCTTTCTTCCACTTTTGCCCTTCGACTTGCTCAGTTCTCAGGAGATATTTCAGCCTGTCTCCAGTGGGGCACAGCTTTGACTAGGCTCGGGTACGTTAAAGTACCTATACTAGACTCCACAATTTTAAGCTGAAGATAGAGCAGAGTCCCTAAGACGTCTTGTCTCTCCTAAGTCTGGACACACTCCCTACTCTGTCCAAGGACAGGAAACTGACTTCTCACTCCGAAGTCCAGACACAGACTGACTAAATCACTCCCTTCCACACCCCTACTGGGCGTGTTTTAAGGTACATGATGACATGAAGAACACTTAACCTTTACCTCTCCACTCATCCTCCTGGTATTGTGTACCAGGGCTACACATTCCCCCATGGTAAACGACAGCACTCCCGGGCTGTGGAATACAAAAGACAGAAAAATTTTGTTTATGCAATAACATTTGGAACAATAACATCTTCCCATCCGGGAGGTAAGAATACTTTGAACGTTACAAACTTTAATAGAAAAATACAAGTAGTATTCAATAAATAAATTTACAAGATACTTGTGAAGGACCCGCACCAAACCTTCAACGTGGGTCCTGGGTGGGCTGCAGGACATCCAAATGCAGACCTCACTCAGTGCCACACCACACGGGTTTTTGGTTCAGAGGTGAGTCAAGGTTTCATGTGAAACCATTAAGAAGGCACTTTAGTGCAACTATTTACAGGATACAGTTTTTGGGCTGGCTCAGTCCTCAGCCTCTGAGTCCATTGTAAACGAAGCTTAATAGGGAAAAACACATTTATATATATAGACTTTTCACAATATATTTACATCAATTCGTCATAACTATTGCTGATATCTAATGGGTAATTTCCCTTTTGTGATTCTCTCTGATCTACGTGGTGTAGTTTCAGGTAAATCAATTTGCGATCTGTCTGCACTATGAAACGGTAAACCATAGAACTGCCTTAATCTTTCCATGGATCTGGCAAGCGTACTGATGGCTGGGCGGTGTGAGTCAGCTTCACCAGGGGATCCCATAGTATGGGGCGCTGCTTCAGATGATCCATCTTGAGGTTCTACAGGTTGAGGTGCTGCTGGAATGGGTAACTCCTGAACGGGTTCAACTGGCACCACAGGCACAACTGGAGGTAAAACTTCCTCTTGTGGCTGATAAAACTGCAACACTGGAATTATCACAGCATCTCCCAGTCGGGGCCAATCCGCAGGAAAATCTCCCAGATCTGTGTGTATAACCTCTTCCTTTTTCTCTCTTTGATTGAAGACAGGGTTCTTGTCGCAACGTTTCAAGGGTTCCGGACATAGTTTCAAATGGTCTCTAGACACAGTGGTTATTGTTTTTCCTCCGTCTTTACTGACGACACAAACTTTTCCGTTGTCGTACTTAGAATCTTGTATGACGTAGGGTTCTTGCTCCCACTGATTATCCAGTTTATGCATTTTCCTCTTTCTTTTTAATACTACCTCTCCAGGCATCAAAGGCTTGGCAGGAGCATTTCGGTTGTAAACATTTTCCTGTTTCTCCCGTGCCTTATTAAGACTTTCCTCTACACAGATTTGTACTCTTCTGTATTGCTCTTGCCGATTGACGTCCCAGTTCTCAACAGCGTCGTCTGCCTCCGGTTCTACCACTCCAAGTTCTAGGTCCATTGGTAGTTTTCCAGGCCTTGCTCTCATCAGATAGGCTGGAGTGCAGTTAGTTGAGCTTACAGGTATATGATTATACAAATCAACCAAATCAGGTAGTAAATCCGGCCATCGATTCCTGTCTTCCAACGGTATGGATCTCAACAAGTCCAGGACAATATGGTTCATCTTTTCACAAAGACCGTTGGTTTGAGGGTGATATGGTGTTGTTCTTATTTTCTTGCACCCGTACATATGACAGAATTCCTTGAATAAGTCGGCTTCAAAAGCAGGTCCCTGATCGGTTAAGACTTGCTCGGGATACCCATGCGGTCTGCAGAAGCTTGCTTGAAAGGTCTTCGCGGCCGTCACTGCGGTCTGGTCTTTCACTGGAACGACTACCAGAAATCTGGAGTAATGGTCCACCATGGTCAAGGCGTATGAGTATCCAGATCTACTTGGCGACAGTTTGACGTGGTCCAGGGCCACAATCTCCAGGGGACGAGTCGTCCGGATAGGTTGCAGGGGTGCCTTCTGACTACCGTAGTCCTTTCTTCTAAGACCACAGGGTCCACAGTTCCGACACCACCTCTCGATGGAGCTGCGCATCCCTACCCAGTAGAACCGGCATCTCAACAGGGTCTCCAGCTTCCTCCAGCCAAAGTGTCCTGCTTGATCGTGGTACGCTTCCAACACCATAGGGACGTCTGTCTTGGGGACCACGATTTGCCAGACCATTTCATGGGTTCTGGGGTTGACGTATCTTCTGCACAACTTCTCACGGTACAGGAACAACCTGCTTCTCTCGTTCCACAGGAGCTTGGCTGGCATAGGTGCATCCTTTTCCAAAGAGGAGCCTTCTTGCTTTAACAACTCCTTGATGTGGCTGACCACTGGATCACTGTCCTGAGTCTCTTTCCAGCTGTGATGGGGTAAAGGATTTAATGTTGCACCATTTTGCTTTCTGTGGACTTGATGCTCGTGGACTACCCCATTTCGATGGAACGCGGGTAGCTCAATTTCTTCCAGGTCGTCCGATTCTTCTTCCGTATCAGAGTCATGCGGCATTCGGGATAACGCATCAGCATTAGCATTCTTTCGACCTGCCCGGTACTTGATAGTAAACTGGTAATTGGACAACCGAGCCATCCATCGCTGCTCCATGGCGCCCAGCTTGGCGGTTTCCAGGTGCGTTAACGGGTTGTTGTCTGTAAACGCAGTGAACTTATTGGAGGCCAGATAGTGCTTAAATCTTTCAGTAATGGCCCAGACCAGCGCCAGAAACTCCAGCTTGAAGCTGCTATAATTTTCCGGATTCCTTTCAGTTGGCCTGAGTTTTCTGCTAGCATATGCGATGACTTTTTCTTGTCCATTCTGCTTCTGACTGAGAACGGCTCCCAACCCTTCATTACTGGCGTCGGTGTACAACAGGAACGGTTGGCTGTAATCAGGATAAGTTAAGATCTCATCACCTGTCAGGATCTCTTTCATCTTTTGGAATGCTTCAGCCTGTTCTTTACCCCAATTAAAGGGAGGGTTTCTGCTCTTCAGGGATTGTCCTACCAGGAGGTCCTGTAAAGGAGCTGCCTTCTTCGTGTAATCTTTCACGAATCTCCTGTAGTAACCCGTTAGTCCCAGGAACTGTCGCACTTCCTTAAGGTTCTTCGGCTCCGGCCACTTCTGGATGGCAGTGACTTTCTCTGGGTCCGGCGCTACTCCTTCCGAACTGACGATGTGCCCCAAGTATTGTACCTTCTGCTTGAGTAGATGGCATTTTGAGGGTTTTAATTTCATCCCGTACCTGGACAGGGACTCGAATACTTCTGCCAGGTGCTTCAGATGGTCCTCATATGTCTTGGAATACACGATAACGTCGTCTAGGTATAGCAGCACGGTTTCAAAATTGAGATGTCCCAGACAGTTTTCCATCACTCTCTGAAATGTTCCTGGGGCACTACTGAGCCCAAACGGCATTCTGTCGAACTCACAGAGCCCCATTGGGGTGGTGAAAGCCGTTTTCTCACGATCCTCCTCAGCCACAGCCACTTGCCAGTAACCACTAGTCAGATCAAGGGTAGAAAAGTAGTTAGCCGTTTTCAGAGCAGCTAATGATTCCTCTATGCGTGGTAGCGGGTATGCATCCTTGTGTGTTATGCGGTTCACCTGCCTGTAATCCACACACATTCTCATACTACCATCTTTCTTTTTAACCAGAACTAGAGGGGCTGCCCAGGGACTACAACTATCCCTTATCACCCCAGCTTTCTTCATATCATTCAACATTTCTTTAGCCTTCTGATAATGAGCTGGAGGTATGGGCCTATACCGCTCTTTGATGGGAGGATGACTGCCTGTAGGGATATGATGTTGTACTCCCTTAATGATCCCAAAATCAAGTGGATTTTTGCTAAACACTTGGGCGTACTCTTGCACCACCCGTAATACCCCTTGCTTCTGGTGAGCGGGAGTGGTGTCCGTCCCAACATGGAGCTGCTGACACCATTCCGCCACCTGGGTTGCTGGGTCATTGTCCTCCTCTATTTGACAGGAGTCTAAGGACTCAGCCGGGAGAATGGAATTATTGTCGACAGCATGAAGTTTAGCAATGGTTGCATAACGGGGTAAATTTACCTCATCATCTCCCCAATTGAGAAGCCGTACAGGTACTCTCCCATTCACCACTTCTACTACTCCTCTAGCAGTCATAAGTGTAGGTCTATGCTCGGAATGGTGGGGTTCTACTACAGCTTGGTAATTCTGTCCTCTCAGACCTATGGCTGCCCTGCACCAAATGATCATTTCACTCATTGGGGGTATCACAATAGGATTCGAGTCAGTGACCCGTACATTACCAATTTCGCCGTCGGTAAGCTTCGCTTGTTGCTGACACACCAGGGCCCGGATCTCTCTTTGGATGACTCCTCTCTGCCTTGGTCGGGCAATCTCAGCGAGCTGTTGGAGCAAGAACACTACTTCTTCCAAACAATTACCAATAACATTAGTACCCAATATTATATTTAGACCATTCTCCTCATTTACAGTCTTCACTACCAGAAGTCCCTGGTCTTTCAACTCCTCTCTTCCCACCTTTACATCTACACATTTTGTTCCAAGTACTTCTACAGGAAGACCATTAGAAGCATACACGGTAAAGTCAAGGCTCGGGGGTTTAAGATCGTCCATTGACCAGTACTTGGTATATAGGGCATCAGGTATGAGGGTGACTTGAGACCCAGTGTCTAGCAATGCTGGAACAGCAATCCCATCTAAAATAATGGACAGGTAGGGTCGCCCGCCCACATACCTGCGGTTCCAGTCTAGGGGGCCTGGCGGGTATTCTCCTGGGTGTTGGCCCTTGGACCCAGGTTCTGCCCGTTTAAAGGACACTGCGTAGACAGATGACCTTTCCGGTTGCAGCGAAAACAGACGATCTCTCGACGAGAAGGGTGTTGATCAGAGGTTGCTCCTGGGGGTGGCGTTGTCCTCCTCCGGGGGGGCGACGTCTTCTTTCTTCTCCGGTGCATCCACGGAACGTCTTCTGGGCAGTCCGCTAGCAAGATTTTTCCTTCCTCTTCTTTCCGCAGTTGCAGGGCACTCATAACAGCAGCCAGATTTTTAGTCAGCTGGCGCACCTCTGAGCGCAGACAGTCCAATTCACTAGGAGATGTCACCTGCGCTTTGGCTTCAGCCACTAGCGGGGAACAGGGGGTTACTGCCGGTTCCGGAGTGACTTCACCCTGATGATGTTGGGTGGCCACCTCAGGTTTGCCCAGGGGCCGCAGCCCTTTTATTGCCATGTCCTTTAGGGCATCAAAGGTAGCATCCGGATGATCTAAGGACCACCAATTTACAGTTCTGCGTTCCTCTGGGGATCTCAATCCCTGTATAAACTGTTCTTTCAACATTTTATTCTCATGGAGAGCATTTAAATTGTTAACTTGCTTGAGTGCTTTCAGGGCTCCTTGCAATCGGCAAGCATAGTCCCGGATGCTGTCACCTGGCTGCTGTGAACAGTGATAGAAGGCCATCCGGAGATCCGTTTCTGTGCGGTCTTCAAATATGGCATTTAGTTTAAGGAAAATCGCAGGTACCGACTCCAGATCAACGGTATCCCAAGTCTCCACTTCCCTCTCAGCAGCGCCAGTTAACTGCCCTATTAACACAGCAGCTTTTTGTTTCTCAGGCATGGAGTACATTTCCAATAGGCTGCTTAACTTCCGCTTGAAGCCTGATAATGTGCCTGGCTCACCGCTGTACTGGGGAAGCCATTTCGCCCCAGGCATATATGGAAGCGTTAGTGGCATGATCGGGACTACCGGACTAGGTGCTGGGCCTGCGCCTCCATCTGGCGCTACAATACCAGACGGTGCGGGATTAAGCCCTCCGGCCGGGGCCGCACTGTCAGCCTGTTGTTGTGACATCTTAGCGCCCCCTTGGTTAAACGGAGCCTACCGGTTTCAGACGCTGCTACTTCTCAGGCACCGCAGTGAGAATAGGACCTTCGTCGCAGGCGCTCTGATGTCAGAGCGTTCACTTCCTGTCGCAGGACCTTCCGATGAGTCAGAGCCGGGGCGTGTCCAAGACTTTGCGCGCTCTTTCAGGTACGCCCTCCTTCTTCTCCAACGCTTTAGGCGCGAATCTGGCGGCAAATATGGCGGTATTTGGCGCCAAACAACAGCAACAGTCTTTTTCACTCAAACAGTTACATAGGCACGCAGGGCTCGCAATTCTGCGAGTTTCGTATCCTGTTCGTGACGCCAAGTTGTAACGACCCGCCACCACAATTGTGGGTTACCAGGGCAATGGGGTACTCAGAGCCGAGCCCGTAGAAGTCTATGGGGATTTTGTCACAGGTAGCTGTGGCTCGGTCTGTGGCCCGGGCGGTCTGGCGTATGTTGTTGGGGATATATTTACAGGGGGTTGATTTATGTACAGTTCGTGACGCCACCTGTAGTGTTCTGGTAATTAGTACCAGCGCTGCTGTAGATCTCTGAGGGGATGGTGAGGCAGCTAGATGTCGGGTCCCCTACAGGTGGGACTCTTCCCTCAGGTCGGTAGTTAGGTAGGGATTGTGCAGGCATGCAGTAATAACTCAGTCTCACACAGTCAAAGTCTTTCCATACCTTTACTTGCAGAATGGTAAAGCAGGTCCCAGGGAGGCTGATGGGGTTGATGGAGGATGAGCTTTGAGGCAAACGGTTAAGCAAGTTAGGGGCCTCCTTTAACTCCAATGAAGCTGAGTACGACCAGCTTGAAGCGTAGTCCTCTCTATAATTCCAGCTTATCTTTAGCTGTTCTGCCCGATCAGTGTTGTGGTTGGAGCCTTTTTTGTGAGAAAGGTGATTTCCTATATTGTCGTGCACTGACTCACGGTCCTCACTTCCCTCTGACCCCAGTTACGTACTGACTGTATGGGCTTATCCGCCGCGACCTAGGGTCCGGTAGATTTCTGGCTATCTTATCACCTTGCTTGAAACAAAGATGATTCTTCGGTCCCCAGTAACCGGTAGATTCGTGCAGGTATTCTTCACCTATAGCACTTCCTTGCTTTCTTCCACTTTTGCCCTTCGACTTGCTCAGTTCTCAGGAGATATTTCAGCCTGTCTCCAGTGGGCACAGCTTTGACTAGGCTCGGGTACGTTAAAGTACCTATACTAGACTCCACAATTTTAAGCTGAAGATAGAGCAGAGTCCCTAAGACGTCTTGTCTCTCCTAAGTCTGGACACACTCCCTACTCTGTCCAAGGACAGGAAACTGACTTCTCACTCCGAAGTCCAGACACAGACTGACTAAATCACTCCCTTCCACACCCCTACTGGGCGTGTTTTAAGGTACATGATGACATGAAGAACACTTAACCTTTACCTCTCCACTCATCCTCCTGGTATTGTGTACCAGGGCTACACAATTGCAGTACCCTGACTAACCACCACAACTAGAGGCAGCCGTGGAGCGTTCCTACGTTGGTCGTAGACGCCTCGTCACAGCCTGAGAAACTAACTACACCTAAAGATAGAAAGAGGAAAGCTATCTGCCCCGGAGCAGATCTCCAAAGAACATAGAAAGCCCCCAAACAAGTAATGGCGGTTAGACAAGAAGAAATACTGACACAGACAGAAAATAGTATGAGCAAACGTTGGGGCCCAAACTTACTAAATAGAAAAGGATAGGAAGGGCACTTGCTGCAATCCCAAAAAAACCCTGAAAAGCACCAACTCTACTAATTTCAAAAACACCTGAGATCACACGACCTCTACCACCGAAATTAGTTCTCTGGTGTAACCAAAATCAAAACAGCAGCCACTGAAAAAACTGGAAAAAGCAAATGTACAAACATCAGTGGCTGAACTGAACTGAAAGGGCAAAAGCCCCCACAGAAGTGCAGGACAAAATGCAAAAATCAAGCACAAAAACAAAAAGAAGAAAATGTCTTATCTGTTAGCAGGAGATTCAGACACGAAACAGCAGGCTACCAAGGAAACAGGAATCAAGGATTGAGACCAGAACAATTGATCACCGGCAACCCTGATGGGAAGGCGACTCCCTTATATAAGACCAGTCAGTAACACCTGATTCCCAATCCTCACAATCTTCACTGGACAGTCCAGTACCGTTTGTAACCACCAGAGGGAGCTTCTGCTCAGAACTCATTTCCAGCCTATTCACAACAATAAGCGTATTGCCTGGCTGCGGCTAGGAGTAGTTATAATTCCCTCACTGCAGCTTTCCTAACAGCCAGTACATATCCAAGCCCGTCCGACGACTAATTTTCCTAGGTTCAGTTCCCTGACTGACCTGAGGGTAAGGGGGGCGCCAGAGAGCTGCGAGTTCCTAAGCAAAACTGGAAAGTGGGATATACATAAATCCCTGCAGTTGGTGACATATTGGTGGCAGTGGTGGGATAACTAAAATAACCCTCCTGCGTTAAAGTGCAAGGTCACATTGGTGGCAGCGGTGGGATCATAAACCGTATCCCCATGCCTCTGTCCGCTTTTCCTTACACTCTGCCATTCTTCCTTGCAGGTCCTCTCTAGTTCTGTCAGGTTGGATGGTGAATGTTGGTGGACAGCCATTTTCAGGTCTCTCCAGAGATGCTCAATTGGGTTTAGGTCAGGGCTCTGGCTGGGCCAGAGAAGAATGGCCACAGAGTTGGTCTGAAGCCACTCCTTTGTTATTTTAGCTGTGTGCTTAGGGTCATTCTCTTGTTGGAAGGTGAACCTTCGGCCAAATCTGAGGTTCAGAGCAGTCTGGAAGAGGTTTTCATCCAGGATATCTCTGTACTTGGCCGCATTTATGTTTACTTCAATTGCAACCAGTCGTCCTGTCTCTGCAGCTGAAAAACACCCCCATAACATGATGCTGCCACCACCATGTTTCACTGTTGGGATTGTATTTGGCAGGTGATGAGCAGTGTCTGGTTTTCTCTACACATACCGCTTAGAATTATCACCAAAAAGTTCTATCTTCATCTCATCAGACCAGAGAATCTTATTTCTCATAGTCTGGGAGTCCTTCATGTGTTTTTTAGCAAACTCTGTGTGGGCTTTCATATGTCTGGCACTGAGGAGAGGCTTCCGTCGGGCTACTCTGCCATAAAGGCCCCACTGGTGGAGGGCAGCAGTGATAGTTGACCTTGTGGAACTTTCTCCCATCTCCCTACTGCATCTGTGGAGCACAGCCACAGTGATCTTGGGGTTCTTCTTTACCTCTCTCACCAAGGCTCTTCTCCCATGATTGCTCAGTTTGGCTGGACGGCCAGGTCTAGGAAGACTTCTGGTGTTCCCAAATTTCTTCCATTTAAGGATTATGGAGGCCACTGTGCTCTTAGGACCTTGAGTACTGCAGAAATTATTTTGCAACCTTGGCCAGATCTGTGCCTTGCCACAATTCTGTCTCTGAGCTCCTTGGCCAGTTCCTTTGACCTCTTGATTCTCATTTGGTCTGACATGCACTGTGAGCTGTGAAGTCTTATATAGACAGGTGTGCGCCTTTACAAATCAAGTTCTGTCAGTTTAATTACACACAGCTGGACTCCAATGAAGTAGTAGAACCATCTCAAGGAGGATCACAAGGAAATGGACGGCATGTGACGTAAATTTGAGTGTCTGAGCAAAGGGTCTGAATACTTATGACCATGTGATATTTCAGTTTTTCTTTTTAAATAAATTTGCAAAAATTTCTACATTTCTGTTTATTTTTCAGTCAAGATGGGGAGCAGAGTGCACATTAATGAGGAAAAATGAACTTTTTTGCATGTACCAAATGGCTGCAATGAAACAAAGAGTGAAAAATTTAAAGGGGTGTGAATACTTTCCGAACCCACTGTATGTCCAGTTTCTAGAAGGTTGATTTCTACTTGTTAGCCCAGTGTATGTTCTGGAGGTATTCTTGCTTTTTATTCATTTGTGTATGTATGTTATTTACTGATTTTAGAAAGTATCTAATAAAATATGTTTTAATATGTGACCTCTGGAATTGTGTTGCACCAATTTTCTATCTCTCTAAATCTGTCAAAAGTGGGTTGTGTAGGGTTTTGTTCAAGTCTGGAGGCTGCACGGCTTTGCAACACTTTGCCTCCTATGCTCCATTCTCCTACATTGCTCCTTCATTTTATATAGCCAGTCCTTGGGAGAGGAGAATCTCTAGATGATCGGTGGTTCTTCAGGGGCCGTCCATGCTCTATCAAGAGCTGTTCACATTCCTGGGTCTCTTGTTGGATTTGTGACCAGACAAACTGTTCTTGTGCATATCGATTAGGAGGAATGTCAACATTGGCTCGATCTCTTTTGTGCAGTTCCTCTGATGGGGGTTTTCCCTGGACATCTGGGGTTTCAGTCACGCCACTGGGTGGATCTGCTGACCTATCTTGTGTCTTGGTTAGAGATAAGGGTGTCGGCTGTTGTGGTTCCATCAATACAACAACCCACTCTTTCTCCAGCTCAGCCCTGGTCCCCGTATTGGCTTCATATGAGTCTTCTAGAGGACCCACCTTCTCGCTCTTCTCCATGGCATCTGCATGTTCCTGTGCAGCACTCGCGTCCGGGCTCCATGTTCACCTTCAGGCTGCACCTCAAACTGCAATATATGGATGGACTCTTTACGATTCAGTAAGGTACTGCCTCCCATCGATGATCCAGTTTACTTCTAGGCCGTATCAACACCTGATCTCCCACCCGAAAGGTCTCTCTTGTGTCGGGGTCTTGTCCAGGGGCTCCAACTCCTTGAGCTTTTGCTCACCTAATTGCCTCATCCACTGCAGTCGATGTTGGTGCCCCTGGACACAGGTGCTCGAGCTGCTTACCGAGTAAGTGTTCTCAGAATCCAGCTCTAACTCGGAAAACTCCCGGCCTCTATGTCCAAATAGTAGCATGTAGGGTGTATATCCAGTGGTCACATAGACCCGATTATTGTACATCCATACCAGATCAGGAGAGAACTCAGGCTACCTCATCTTCTGATACTCCTCCAGAGTTCACAGCATCTGCAACAAGGTTCTATTAAAGCGTTCACAAGCTCCATTTCTTTGTAGGTGGTAGGGGGTGGTTTGTGACTTGTCAGTGCCACAGAGGTGATGTAACTCCTCCATTATATTCAATTGGAAACAGGCCCCTTGGTCCAAATGAATCCTCTTCTGCCACCTATACACACGACTGAGGTCCTGACAGATTGCCCTGGCCGCTATTTCTGCCATCTGGTCTAGAGATGGAGTGACCATAGTAAATTTGGTCAAGTGGTCAGTCATCAACAAGCAGTACTCATAACCTTTGTAAGATGTCCTGATCATAAAGTAAAGTACCATCAATACTTCCAACAGAGTGGATGTCCTTATGACCTGAATGGGGGACCTCTGCTCTGTCGGCTTGGTTAGTTCACACAAGCGGCATTTGCAACAGCTTTTTTCTACTGTCTGGCGCAGCTGAGGCCAGTACACCAACCGGTGCAACCATCGGAATGTCTTCTCAGAACCAAAGTGGGCAACCCTTTCATGAGCTTCTTTGGCCAGGCTGGCCGTCATACCCTCCAGAATCAGCACTTTCCAGATGACATCAAATTCTCGGGGCAGTTGAATTCTCTGGTACAGCAAGCCATTCTTCAGAAAGCCTTTCCTACTGTCCCAGAATCTGCAAGGTGGTCGCTGACAGAGACATTCTTAACACTTGGTCAGGCCTTTGTCCAACAGGGACCTGCAGGGCCTGGTTCAATTAGGGGTCCCTCAGGCCAGCAATTAATTTGTCCTGCAGCACTTCGTCTAAAGGCCCCAGCCCAGGTGTTTTTCCTGAGTCTTTTTGGTGATATGGGCCGTCACCTCTTGCAGGGCATTGACATACTGCCCTATAGTCTCGCCCTCCCCTAGGACCTGTCAAATAGGTGCATCCGTAAATTGCCAGGGTCAGTAGTGTCACTGTGCATGTCCTCTAAGATCTTAATCACCTTCTCTACAGTGTCACTGTCCTTTGGTTGTCGATACATAACTGTCTGTCGCCCCTCTCCGTCAAGGGTTCGTAACACCAGCTCTGCATATATGCATGTATGCAGAGGGTCATGGGATACATCCGCAACATTCTCCACAGTCTCTCCTCCCAATCCAACTGCAAATTATTTCTCATGAACTTTGGAAGGTTTCTGAGCATGGCCCCCAGGGGAATACTTTCCTGGGTGGAGCCCGTTTCATCCTGATCTGCAATTGCGGCACTATAATATTGCATCCTGCTTACTACGCCAAATGTAAGCAACTGACTAAATGCAACAGTGGAGGCACCAGATAAAAACGGCAAATTATTTATTGGATTAACAATATGAAATAAAAACAGATACTGAAAATGACAAATCACAAAAGGACAATATTTACAGGGTGTTTGACAAGCAATTATATAACAGAGGTATATGGATTAGTGTACAAGAAACTCTGGAATCAGCTCCGAGTCTACAGTCCAACCCAGTTCTAGGGGTAAGCCCTGTATTTGACGGAAACAGTCTCTAGAAGTCTCTGCGACTTTCTGACCTTGACGAGGGCCACTGCTGCGTCTCACTAGCAAGGTTTCTCCTGCAAAGTACAAAGTCTTTCAGCAGTCTCTGAGCTGCTCTTGCATCAGCCGGACCCCATCTGATTCACAGTCCTCCCCCTGCCCACTACCGATAGCATTAGTCCGTGCTGGAAGTGACAGCCCGTATCACATGTCTCCTCCAGTCACTGACCCAGGCTGGAGTCTCTGGCTGGTTATTCCCAGGACCTCTTCGGTGCTCCTCGGTCCGTATCGGTGGAGCCTGGTCTTTGACTGTTGTCAGGCGTTGTCTAGGTCACGAACCTTGACCGGCGATGCTTGGGTCTCCGGTGCATTACCTTGACAAGTGCAGTCCGGACCTTGACCGATGTAGCTCTGCTCTTCGGTGTTTGTCGTAGTTGAGGTCCGGGGCCTTGCGGGTACCCGCGGCTGCGTGCTACTATCTCGGCTGCGGGAGCTGCAGTGAGAGCGTCTGCCACCTCTCTTGGCACCAAATCTCCTCTCATTTTGTTGCCCTGACCTTTTATATCGAAGGCTGGTTTCGTCACCGTCACCTGATCTGGGGCACTGCCTAATTCTGTCCCCTCTGCAACTCTTCTTCTTGGGAATAGTTCTGTAAAGTTTTGATCAAGGCTGGAGTCCACACGGCTTTGCAACATTTTGTCTCCTGTGCCTCATTTTCCTACATCACCATGACATGGGCTTCCAAATATACAACACACTGTCATCCAGCGCAGATATAGTCACTCATGGCTGGTCAAAACAGTCAGACATTTCACAAGGAACACTTCGGTAGCATTGCTCATGAAGCACATACTTAACTGAGGATAAACCATACAGACAATATGAAATATAATTGTATTAACCATATTTTAGTTGTGAACTTTTTAGTCCAAATTACAACTAACAATGCAAAGTAAAAAAAAAACACCAAACCTTAGTTTCATGTATTTTTGCGCTGAGCTATGGTGCTGTTATCTGTGCCTCCTCGCTCTTCATTGCACTCAGCCTCGCCTCTCCTGGAGCGGTCGAGTTCTGCAGTGCAGGTCGCCGGCTCGCTAAAGGGAGGAAAACCGAACAACCCTTTTTATTCCCTTAAGCAAAAACTTTCATCACATAACGGATGAACAAACAGACAATCTCCCAAGCAGATTACGGCAGTACGGTGGCTCAGTGGTTAGCACTGCAACCTTCCAGCACTGTGGTACTGGGTTCAAATCCCACTATCTCAATGGTAAATACGTCAAATTGCTTCTTTTAACCCCTTAACGACCGCCGATACGCCTTTTAACGGCGGTAGTTAAGAGTACTTAAACCACAGCGCTGTGGAAAAAGTATACAGCGCCCCCCAGAGTGGGATTTTCTCCAGGGTCTTGGCTACCGGGATAGCCGAGACCCCAGAGAACATGATTTGGGTCAGTTTTTACCGACCCCGCTTTTGCGATCGCCATTATTAACCATATAATGGTGACCGCAAAAAAAAAGCATCAGTTCTGCTTTATCTTTCTCTCTCCTCTGATGTGATCACACATCAGAGGGGAGAGAAATAGGGTCCTCGATTCCCCCCCCAGTACCTCCTGGTGTCCTCAGACCCTCCTGCCTCCTCCGGTGGGTGCCGCCATCTTGGTCTGGGAAGAAAATGGCGGGCGCATGCGCAGTGCGCCTGCCGAATCGGCCGGCCGGCATATTCATTTATTCAGTGAAGGTACATTTTGATCACTGTGATAAACGTTAAAAAATAGTAAATAAACCCCCTCAGTTAGGGAAATATAATAAAATAAAGAAAATATATTTATTTTCATTTTTCCATTGGGGTAAGGATTAGGGTTAGAATTAGGGTTAGAATTAGGGATAGGGTTGGGATTAGGGTTACAATTAGGGTTGGGATTAGGGTTAGGGGTGTGTTGGGATTAGGGTTGGAGCTAGAATTGAGGGGTTTCCACTATTTAGACACATCAGGGGGTCTCCAAACACGACATGGTGTTCAAAAAGTCAAATGGTGCTCCCTCCCTTCCGAGCCCTGCCGTGCGCCCAAACAGTGGTTCCCCCCACATATGGGGTATCAGCGTACTCAGGACAAACTGCACAACATTTGTGATCCAATTTCTCCTGTTACACTTGGGAAAATAAAAAATAGCGGGCTAAAAAATCATTTTTGAGGAAAAAAATGATTTTTTATTTTCACGGCTCTACGTTATAAACTTCTGTGAAGCACTTGGGGGTTCAGAGTGCTCACCACACATCTAGATAAGTTGCTTAGGGGGTCTAGTTTCCGAAATGGGGTGACATGGCGTCCAGCCAATTCTGCGTTGAAAAAGTCAAACGGCGCTCCTTCCCTTGCGACCTCTGCCATGCGCCCAAAATGTGGTTTACCCCCACATATGGGGTATCGGCGTATTCAGGAGAAATTGCACAACACATTTTGTGGTTCATTTTCTCTTTTAACACTTGTGAAAATAAAAAAAATAGGTTCTGAAGTAAATTTTTTGCAAAAAAAGGT
Source organism: Oophaga sylvatica (assembly GCA_033576555.1). Classification (NCBI taxonomy): domain Eukaryota; kingdom Metazoa; phylum Chordata; class Amphibia; order Anura; family Dendrobatidae; genus Oophaga; species Oophaga sylvatica. The sequence goes on from JARQOD010002408.1 coordinate 57,112, forward strand.
AAATGTTAATTTTTTCCTTCCACATTGCTTCAGCTCCTGTGAAGCACCTGAAGGGTTAATAAACTTCTTGAATGTGGTTTTGAGCACCTCGAGGGGTGCAGTTTTTAGAATGGTGTCACTTTTGGGTATTTTCTATCGTATAGACCCCTCAAAGTGACTTCAAATGTGATGTGGTCCCTAAAAAAAAATGGTTTTGTAAAAGTGAGAAATCGCTGGTCAACTTTTAACCCTTATAACTTCGTAGCAAAAAAATATTTTGTTTCCAAAATTGTGCTGATGTAAAGTAGACATGTGGGAAATGTTATTTATTAAGAAACTTGTCTGACATATCTCTCTGATTTAAGAGCATAAAAATTTAAAGTTTGAAAATTGCTAAATTTTCACCATATTTCCGTTTTTTTTCATAAATAAACGCAAGTCATATAAATTTTTTTACCACGAACGTGAAGCACAATATGTCACGAAAAAACAATCTCCGAATCAGTGGGATTCGTTAAAGCGATCCAGAGTTATAACCTCATAAAGTGACAGTGGTCAGAATTGTAAAAATTGGCCCGGTCATTAAGCTGCAAAATGGCTCTGTCACAAAGGGGTTAAAAACCCACAGTACAGTCACATTACCCAACCTAGCTTACTACATAGATACAGGAACAGAACCAAGCTTACTACATACAGTACAGACCAAAAGTTTGGACACACCTTCTCATTCAAAGATTTTTCTGTATTTTCATGACTATGAAAATTGTACATTCACACTGAAGGCATCAAAACTATGAATTATCACATGTGGAATTATACATTACACTTTACAAAAAAGTGTGAAACAACTGAAAATATGTCTTATATTCTAGGTTCTTCACAGTAGCCACCTTTTGCTTTGATTACTGCTTTGCACGCAGAAAAGGTGAACGGATGAACTCTACATGCCTGGTTCCCACCGTGAAGCATGGAGGAGGTGGTGTGATGTGTGGGGGTGCTTTACTGGTGACACTGTTGGGGATTTATTCAAAATTGAAGGCTTAGGCTTCTTTCACACTTCCGTTGTGTGACGTCCGCCCAAGCGTGAAAATGGCGGATCCGTCAGAAAAGTTAAAAAATGGATGCAAAACTGGTCAGTTTTCTGACGGATCCGCCAAGAAGATTCGTTCCGGAAATGAGAGAGAGAGAGAGGACAGTGTTTTCTGCATTTACAATGGTTTTCTATAGAGGCGACGGATCCGCAGGCGGATTACGTCAAAAACGGATGCCAGCGGATCCGCCGCCCATAGGCGGCCATTATACAAGATGGCGGATGCGGCGGATCCGCTGTTGTCCGCCATTTTGGCGGACAAAAAAAACTTTGAATTGGACGTTTTTTTGTAATGACAGACGCCAATTTTTTGATGGATCCGCCAAAAAACGGACCTAACGGACGACCATCCGTCAAAATCCGTCACTAATGCAAGTCAATGGGAAAAAAACGGATCCGCCAAACAAAATTGGCGGATCCGTTTTTTTCACATTTTGACGGATTTTGACTGATGTCGCACGACTGAAGTGTGAAAGACGCCATAGTGAACCAGCATGGCTACCACAGCATCTTGCAGCAGCATGCTATTCCATCCGGTTTGCGTTTAGTTGGACCATCATTTATTTTTCAACAGGACAATGACCCCAAACACCTCCAGGATGTGTAAGGGCTATTTGACCAAGAAGGAGGGTGATGGGGTGCTACGCCAGATGACCTGGCCTCCACAGTCACCAGACCTGAACCCAATCGAGATGATTTGGGGTGAGCTGGACCGCAGAGTGAAGGCAAAAGGGCCAACAAGTGCTAAGCATCTCTGGGAACTCCTTCAAGACTGTTGGAAGACCATTCCTGGTGACTACCTCTTGAAGCTCATCAAGAGAATGCCAAGAGTGTGCAAAGCAGTCATCAAAGCAAAAGGTGAAGAACCTAGAATATGAGTCATATTTTCAGTTGTTTCACACTTTTTTGTAAAGTGTAGTGTATAATTCCACATGTGATAATTCATAGTTTTGATGCCTTCAGTGTGAATGTACAATTTTCATAGTCATGAAAATACAGAAAAATCTTTGATGAGAAGGTGTGTCCAAACTTTTGGTCTGTACTGTACATACAGGAACAAATGCACGCTTATTACATAGATATGGGAACAGAACCAAACTTACTACATAGATACAGGAACAAATCCAAGTTTACCACTTAGATAACAGAACAGAATTGAGTTAACTACATACAGCAGATACGAGAACACCGTGAATGAAGCTCAATTTATGAGATTAATAAATATAGTAAAAATGTTTTCAGGTGCTTTAAAAAAAATAAATAAAAATCCAATTTTTCAAACTAAAAAGTTGTTCAGTTAAAAACAAACGCTAAAAATAAATACATTAAAAATGTGTCGTTCATGATGAACACTGCAAAAAAGTACACAAAAATTGTATTTTTTTCATTCCACCTAACATAAAAAATATGAAAAAAATAACATGTACTTCAAATTGGAACAAATATGATATACAGCTCATTACAGAAGAAATCTGCAAACAAAAAAAGCTCTAGCTTTCAGAATATAATGTATGTGAATACTTTTCCATCCAATTATGACAAGAGCATTCTTAAGGTGATACCTTTATTGGCTAACCAGAAAATTATATGTTCGCAAGCTTTCAGAGCGCAGAGGCTCCTTCTTCAGGCAAGATTACATTTGGAATATAATTTAGAATATAATGTAAATATTTTTTATTTTTAACGTGATTTTCTTGTGAAAAAGTAATAAAACATAGAAAAAAGTTTTAAATTGGGGTATCAGTGTAATTGCATCAACCAGTACTATAAAACTGAACCATTAGTTGTTATCCTACACAGAGTATGCAATAAAAAAATAGTGAATGAAAAAAACACACTCCACACATAATCCTGTACACATCTGCACCATAAAACTTTTTTTCATGCTGCTTTTTGATGTTAGTTTGATGTTAGCCTGGAAAATCCACCTAAAAAAGTCTCTGTGTGAATGTGACTCTACCTAACAGAATAAGGTTCACCGCACACAAAGGTTGATAATCATGCAAAAAAAGGGTTTGTTTTATTGAACAATATTCAATCCAGTAAAGAGATAGGTGATAGTGCCATATGGGATAATTGTACAATATACTGGTACCCAACGTTTCGGCCCCTCCCGGGCCTTACTCATGGGTAACTAGAAGAGACAAAAATTACAGTGTGAGATACATATATACAGTGACAACGTACATTTATATACAATATGTACAATATAATGAGAACGGATTGAAAAGTATATAGACATTAGCTAATATATGATTAATATTTATACATGAAATATAACCAGAAAACTGAATCTAGGTAGAGGTATCATTCTATTTATCGGTATAGAGCTAATTATTGTCTGTATCAAAATATATAAAGCACAGTCATTAATAAACAAAGAGATCAAATGTCGATTTACCTTAATAGTATAAGTACAGGCAAAGAACTGGCACAGAAGGATAATAAAGGATTCCTGATTACGTCCCTTGTACCACAATATGCTGTAGATAATGTTGAAATCAGATATTTAATAATGGAACAAGATAACCCATTGTAGGTATAGAATCATCAATAAGGTTTTACCTGTGTGTAACCAAGGGGAAGTCAGGGTGTATCCTGAATGTGGACAGGGATTATCCTGAGTAGGATGCCAATCGCCTATATATGAGATATACTATATTATAGTAGTAAAAGATATGCCAGAGGAGATCTCAGAAAATGTGGAGCGCGTCATACCTTGACACTTAGTCAATTTGGGTGCGGCGTCAGTGTCCCCTAATGAAGCAGCTTAGTGTGTACAGCCTGTTTAGGTGATATAAAGGGCTTGTTAGGTATCAGATTTGGATTTGACAGTGCGCTGACATAGCCATACATAAAGGAGTAATAAGACATACCCAAGGAAGATGCTGTGGTCGGTTTACAGGCGGCGCTCCCGCGCCCTGCCTCGTGCTGAATGTCCAGACCACCCTGTGAAGTTGTAGGGGATTTTATAAGCGGCGCCGTGTGACGCCGGACCGGATGTGCGTCATCCGGACCGGAAGTGACACGGCGCTCGCTGTATGTCATGCGCAATAGTAATGGTAGTAGCCATTTTGTTGGTGGGAATAAAATGACTCACTGTGTGTGAATGATACGGCCTGGGCATGCGCTGTGGCACAGGCAGCCGCCATATTGTATGTGGAAACACAGAATTAAATGCTAGAGATGATCGAATTAGTGCATTGGCAATGGTAAAGCATCACAAGAGGGGGAGAGAAAAGAAGGGGCTATATTTTGGGCAAGAGACATGAATGTATAATTTGGTATATTAAATATATAATGGAGGTATAAGGAGGTAGCTGGAGACTAATAGAGAATATGGGAGATGTAATGTTGTATCTATGGTATAGATAAGGAAAGGAAAAGAGTATATAGGGAAAAAATAAAGCTAAAAAAGCTAAAAAAAGAGGACTAGAAAAAGGGGGGGGTTTAAACAAATAGAGTGGATGACAAGTTGAAAATGATGGAAAAATTCATATATAAAATTCCACAAGATTGATTTGCAATCAGAAAATGATTAATGAAAATGAAAAAATAAAATAGAAAAAATGAAAAATAAATAAAAAATGAAAATAAAACAGAATAAAATGTTTTTTATTGAAGACAAAAGATGAGCTTTTTAAGAATAAAAAGTAAAAATAAAATTAAAAATAAAAAATAAAAATTAGGAAATAAAAATAAAAATAATAGAGGAATAAAAAATAAAAGATAAAAAATAAAAATTAAAAAGTAAAAAAATAGAGGCAAGGAAGGAAAAAAGGACTTACCAATGATAGAGAGAAGTCAGCGTGTCTGCAAGAGAATGGTATATTAATTAGAGAAAATATAGTGTATTATAAGAGCCAATCCATCTCCCTATTGAGACCTCGTGGAGACAATGTATCCAACTTGTGGATCCAGTAACTTTCTCGTAACTTCAAACGTCTCACACGATCCCCTCCCCTCCGGGACCTAGGAACATGTTCAATAATTTGGAACTTTAATTGAGCCACTGTGTGCTTAAATTTGGAGAAATGATCCGGTAATGGTAGCCAATTCTTGCCACATCGAATCGTCGATTTATGACTTGCAATTCTATCCTTCACATGTTGGGTTGTCTCACCCACGTATAAGAGGCCACACGGACATTTAATTATGTATACGACAAAATTCGAATTGCAGGTGTGGTATCCATGAATCGGAAATGACTTGCCCGTACGTGGGTGAGTGACAGCATCTGATTTGATGATATTGGAACAGCATGCACAGTTCAAACATGGGAAAGTGCCTTGACGACGTGTGGCAAGCTGGCTCTGTATTAGAGTAGGACGGGAGCTCCCAATGTCAGCACGTACTAGTTTATCTTTTATGTTAGGAGCTCGTCTATTGCACATCAAGGTAGGTGCCTTGAATGCCTCAACAGAGGGATATGCCCTAGACAACAAAGACCAATGCTTACGTATCACAAAATGTATCTTAGACATTAGTGGATGGTACGTGTGTACGAAGGGTACTCTCTCAGTCTTAACCAAAGAGGGATTATTTGATGGTGGGTTTAGGGTACGTATTTTCTCAAGTTCCAGCAGTCTGGTCGGGTAGTCTCTTTCCCTAAATTTCTGGACTGTTTCATCTAAGCATACCGAGAGTAAGTCTGGATTTGTGACAATCCTAGAGATACGTGTGAACTGAGACCGGGGTAGACTCTCTTTCGTTGCCCTAGGATGGCTACTAGAGTAATGTAGCAGGCTATTGCAGTCAGTTGGTTTACTATACAGATCTGTTGTTAGATTGCCCACCGAATCTTTTTGTACAAGAGTATCGAGGAAGGGGATACTGCTGACGTCATGCTGCATGGTAAATTGTAGGTCCACATCAAGAAAATTTAAATATGAATGGAATGATTTTAATGATTCAGAAGTACCTGACCAGATAAAAAATATATCGTCAATATACCTGTGGTAACAATGTATTGATTCCATGTATGCTGTGGTTGGATATATGAAATTAGACTCAAATGCATGCATGTATGCATTTGCGTAGGCTGGCGCTACGTTGCTACCCATGGCAGTGCCACGTAGCTGTAAGTAGAAGGTGTCCTCAAATAAAAAGTAATTTTCATATAGTACCATAGTGAGAAGGTCAAGGTAAAATTGAATGGACCCCTGTGACATCGTTGAAGTCTCCAATAGTGTTTTGGTAGCCTGTATGCCTTTGGTGTGAGAAATAGAAGTGTACAGACTATTGATATCCATAGTTACCAGTATGCTGTTTGGTGAGGAGATTTTGAAATTCCTGATGATTCTGAGAAAATGCCCAGTGTCTAATAAGAAAGATGGAGTTGTCTTCACTAGTGGTGTTAGAATCTTCTCAAGGAAGATTGAGAGTGGTGAGAGTATCGAGTCCGTAGATGCTACGATGGGTCTACCAGGGGGATTTATGAGAGACTTGTGTATTTTTGGTAGGACGTAGAATACCGGTATGTTAGGATGTGATTTAGTTAGGAATGTCACTGTTTTTTTATCTATAACTTGTTTATCCAGGTACGTACTGAGGAGAGATTGGACTCTACGATTGATCTCTAGAGTGGGATCCCCTGGAAGTATTCGGCAAGTATTAGAATCTGAAAGTTGGCGCCTCATCTCACTGACATAGAGGGAGCGTTCCATGATGACGGTAGCTCCCCCCTTGTCAGCGGGTTTAACGACAATGTTCTTATTGTTATGTAATGCCACTAGTGCCTGATTCTCAGAGGGTGTCAGATTCTTGCGATGGGGGAAGAAACCTAACCGCTGTTCATGTATCAAGGACTTAACATCGCGATCTACAAAAGAAATAAACGTTTCGGCGGCATGTGCAGTCTGAGGCGGGTTAAACGAACTTGGATTTCGTAGACCCAGGTTGTCAATGGAACACTCTGCCATGGAGACGTCCTCCTGGGCGGGCGCTCCAATGCCAGAGGTATCCACCTTGGTTCCAAAGTACGTTTTGGGTCTTATAGTACGGTAGAATCGTTGGAGATCTTTCTCCAATTGGAAGGCGTCCCAGTTGGGGGTAGGACAGAAGGATAGCCCTTTCTGCAATACACTCAGTTCCGCTGGGGAAAGTGTGTGATTAGAAATATTAATCACCAAGTTCGATGCGGTCCTACCTGTGACCTGGTCGCCATTCTTTCGCCTCGATCGTCTCGTTTGTCGTTGCGATTTTGTCCTCCCCTGCGGCCTTGTCCTAAAAAATGGGATCTCATAGAACCAGTGGAAGAGTCGCTTTCCGTACTGAAAGATCCTTGTCTCCGATTCAGTTGACAACGCCAAGTATTCGGACCGGAGTAGTCGTTCCATCTATACACTCTGTTGTTCGTGTAATCGTCGGCGTCCCTCTGAAATTTTTGTCGTTTCCTTTCTTGTAAAAATTTTTGCTGATCGGATATGATTTTTTCGGTTTTCTCTTTCAGGTTCAACCAATCGGAGGATGAAAGTGTAGAGGAAAGTTGAGTTTCCACCGCTTTAATTTTTTCTTTGGTCTCAGTTATAGCCTTCTGTAAATATTCAACAGTTAGAATTATAATGTCTAACGAACATTTGTTAAGTATCCTCTTATATTTATCACAAAATTCTTCATTCTCTTTAAATAGAGTAGGGTGTAGATTGCATCTCAGGCCCCTAGGAATCCTCCCTTGCTTGTGATATTCGGCCAGTGTGATGCAGTGTGATACCTAACAGAGACAAGCCTGGCTTTACTACATGTCTATTAGGGCTGGGATCAAGATGTTGTAGCTTTACTGCGATAGTGGCCTTGAGTGAAAAAAATGGTAAAAAGAAATAAAAATCCTAAAAAAGCTATTACTGGTCGATTTGTCGCTCGTGACTGCAGCGGACATAGAATCTATTTGAAATACAGAATAAATTAGATCCAAAGGGCCGAAGATCTGAGGACTGAATGCTCCATAAAGTCTGCTGTAAATGCAAAACATCCATCCAAGATATAATCACAGATAATAAAACCCTAAAAATGGTTCGCCTAGCGGAGATCAGCGGCACCAGTCAGCAACTTATTTAACTTCCTGCGTGCACAGAGCACATACCCCTGCCTTGTAAAAAGAATGAGTTTTCCAATTACTTTATTGCAGTGATTCTGATGTGATGTGGGGGTCCGAGGTCACATAAAAGTGCGTCAATTTGCTCTGAAATGAATGCCAACTTCTGGCGAAAATTCTTCTATAGTTAGTAAAGGTTAAAAAATTGTACTAAAGTGTGAGGCGCCCGCTATTGGTAAACCAAGGCTGCTTTCCAAAAAACAAAACCGAGCTTACTACATATATCTGGTATTAGAACCAAACTTACTACATGGATACAAGAACATACCCAAACTACTGCACAGTTTCTGGAACCTAACCAAGCTTACTATATGGATACAGGAACAAAACCAAGCTTACTATATGGATACAGGAACATAACCAAGCTTACTATATGGATACAGGAACAAAACCAAGCTTACTATATAGATACAGGAACAAAACTAAGCTTACTATATGGATACAGGAACAAAACCAAGCTTACTATATGGATACAGAAACAAAACCAAGCTTACTATATGGATAAAGGAACAAAACCAAGCTTACTATATGGATACAGGAACAAAACCAAGCTTACTATATGGATCAGGAATCTAACCAAGCTTACTATATGGATACAGGAACAAACCAAGCTTACTATATGGATACAGGAACAAAACCAAGCTTACTATATGGATACAGGAATCTAACCAAGCTTACTATATGGATACAGGAACAAACCAAGCTTACTATATGGATACAGGAACAAAACCAAGCTTACATATGGATACAGGAACAATCAAGCTTACTATATGGATACAGGAACAAACCAAGCTTACTATATGGATACAGGAACAAACCAAGCTTACATATGGATACAGGAACAAAACCAAGCTTACTATATGGATACAGGAACAAACCAAGCTTACTATATGGATACAGGAACAAACCAAGCTTATATATGGATACAGGAACAAACCAAGCTTACTATATGGATACAGGAACAAAACCAAGCTTACTATATGGAAACAGGAACAAGAACAAGCTTATATATATGGATACAGGAACAAAACCAAGCTTACTATATGGAATACAGGAACAAAACCAAGCTTACTATATGGATACAGGAACAAAACCAAGCTTACTATATGGATACAGGAACAAAACCAAGCTTACTATATGGATACAGGAAAACAAATACAGTAAAAGCTTACTATATGGATACAGGAACAAAACCAAGCTTACTATATGGATAAGGAACAAAACCAAGCTTACTATATGGATACAGGAACAAAACCAAGCTTACTATATGGATACAGGAACAAAACCAAGCTTACTATATGGATACAGGAACAAAACCAAGCTTACTATATGGATACAGGAATCAAAACCAAGCTTACTATATGGATACAGGAACAAAACCAAGCTTACTATATGGATACAGGAACAAAACCAAGCTTACTATATGGATACAGGAACAAAACCAAGCTTACTATATGGATACAGGAACAAAACCAAGCTTACTATATGGATACAGGAACAAAACCAAGCTTACTATATGGATACAGGAACAAAACTACAAGCTTAACTATATGGATACAGGAACAAAACCAAGCTTACTATATGGATACAGGAACAGAACCAAGCTTAACTATATGGATACAGGAACAAAACCAAGCTTACTATATGGATACAGGAACAGAACCAAGCTTACTATATGGATACAGGAATCTAAACCAAGCTTACTATATGGATACAGGAACAAAACCAAGCTTACTATATGGATACAGGAACAGAACCAAGCTTAATATATGGATACAGGAACAAAACCAAGCTTACTATATGGATACAGGAACAAACCAAGCTTACTATATGGATACAGGAACAACCAAGCTTACTATATGGATACAGGAACAAAACCAAGCTTACTATATGGATACAGGAACAAACCAAGCTTAATATATGGATACAGGAACAAAACCAAGCTTACTATATGGATACAGGAACAAAACCAAGCTTACTATATGGATACAGGAACAAACCAAGCTTACTATATGGATACAGGAACAAAACCAAGCTTACTATATGGATACAGGAACAGAAACCAAGCTTACTATATGGATACAGGAACAGAACCAAGCTTACTATATGGATACAGGAACAAACCAAGCTTACTATATGGATACAGGAACAAACCAAGCTTACTATATGGATACAGGAACATAACCAAGCTTACTATATGGATACAGGAACAAAACCAAGCTTACTATATGGATACAGGAACAAAACCAAGCTTACTATATGGATACAGGAACAAAACCAAGCTTACTATATGGATACAGGAACAGAACCAAGCTTACTATATGGATACAGGAACAAACCAAGCTTACTATATGGATACAGGAACAAACCAAGCTTACTATATGGATACAGGAACAAACCAAGCTTACTATATGGATACAGGAACAAAACCAAGCTTACTATATGGATACAGGAACAAAACCAAGCTTACTATATGGATACAGGAATCTAACCAAGCTTACTATATGGATACAGGAACAAAACCAAGCTTACTATATGGATACAGGAATCATAACCAAGCTTACTATATGGATACAGGAACAAAACCAAGCTTACTATATGGATACAGGAACAGAACCAAGCTTACTATATGGATACAGGAACAAACCAAGCTTACTATATGGATACAGGAACAAAACCAAGCTTACTATATGGATACAGGAACAAAACCAAGCTTACTATATGGATACAGGAACAAAACCAAGCTTACTATATGGATACAGGAACAGAACCAAGCTTAATATATGGATACAGGAACAAAACCAAGCTTACTATATGGAAACAGGAACAAAACCAAGCTTACTATATGGATACAGGAACAAAACCAAGCTTACTATATGGATACAGGAACAAAACCAAGCTTACTATATGGATACAGGAACAAAACCAAGCTTACTATATGGATACAGGAACAAACCAAGCTTACTATATGGATACAGGAACAAAACCAAGCTTACTATATGGATACAGGAACAAAAAACACAAGCTTACTATATGGATACAGGAACAAAACCAAGCTTACTATATGGATACAGGAACAAAACTAAGCTTACTATATGGATACAGGAATCATAACCAAGCTTACTATATGGATACAGGAACAAAACCAAGCTTACTATATGGATACAGGAATCAACCAAGCTTACTATATGGATACAGGAACAAAACCAAGCTTACTATATGGATACAGGAACAAAACCAAGCTTACTATATGGATACAGGAACAAACCAAGCTTACTATATGGATACAGGAACAAAACCAAGCTTACTATATGGATACAGGAACAAAACCAAGCTTACTATATGGATACAGGAACAAAACCAAGCTTACTATATGGATACAGGAACAAAACCAAGCTTACTATATGGATACAGGAACAAACAAGCTTACTATATGGATACAGGAACAAAACAAGCTTACTATATGGATACAGGAACAAAACCAAGCTTACTATATGGAAACAGGAACAAAACCAAGCTTACTATATGGATACAGGAACAAAACCAAGCTTACTATATGGATACAGGAACAAACAAGCTTACTATATGGATACAGGAACAAAACCAAGCTTACTATATGGATACAGGAACAAAACCAAGCTTACTATATGGATACAGGAAGAAAACCAAGCTTACTATATGGAAACAGGAACAAAACCAAGCTTACTATATGGATACAGGAACAAAACCAAGCTTACTATATGGATACAGGAACAAAACCAAGCTTACTATATGGATACAGGAACAAAACCAAGCTTACTATATGGATACAGGAACTAACCAAGCTTACTATATGGATACAGGAACAAAACCAAGCTTACTATATGGATACAGGAATCTAACCAAGCTTACTATATGGATACAGGAACAAAACCAAGCTTAACATATGGATACAGAACAAAACCAAGCTTACTATATGAATACAGGAACAAAACCAATCTTACTATATGGATACAGGAACAGAACCAAGCTTACTATATGGATACAGGAATCTAATCAAGCTTACTATATGGATACAGGAACAAAACCAAGCTTACTATATAGATACAGGAACAGAACCAAGCTTAATATATGGATACAGTTACAAAACCAAGCTTACTATATGGAACAGGAACAAAACCAAGCTTACTATATGGAAACAGGAACAAAACCAAGCTTACTATATGGATACAGGAACAAAACCAAGCTTACTTATGGATACAGGAACAGAACCAAGCTTAATATATGGATACAGGAACAAAACCAAGCTTACTATATGGAAACAGGAACAAACCAAGCTTACTATATGGATACAGGAACAAAACCAAGCTTACTATATGGATACAGGAACAAAACCAAGCTTACTATATGGATACAGGAACAAAACTAAGCTTACTATATGGATACAGGAATCTAAACCAAGCTTACTATATGGATACAGGAACAAAACCAAGCTTACTATATGGATACAGGAATCTAACCAAGTTTACTATTTGGATACAGGAAGAAAACCAAGCTTACTATATAGATACAGGAAAAAACCAAGCTTACTATATGGATACAGGAACAAAACTAAGCTTACTATATGGATAAAGAACAAAACAAGCTTACTATAGGATACAGGAATAACCAAGCTTACTATATGGATACAGGAATCTAAACCAAGCTTACTATATGGATACAGGAAAAAACCAAGCTTACTATATGGATACAGGAAGAAAACCAAGCTTACTATATGGTACAGGAACAAAACCAAGCTTACTATATGGATACAGGAACAAAACTAAGCTTACTATATGGATACAGGAACAAAACCAAGCTTACTATATGGATACATGAACAAAACCAAGCTTACTATATGGAAACAGGAACAAAACCAAGCTACTATATGGATACAGGAACCTAACCAAGCTTACTACATGGATACAGGAACAAAACTAAGCTTACTATATGGATACAGGAAGAAAACCAAGCTGTATATTGGAAACAGGAACAAAACCAAGCTTACTATATGGAAACAGGAACAAAACCAAGCTTACTATATGGATACAGGAACAAACGGAGCTTACTATATGGATACAGGAACAAAACTAAGCTTACTATATGGATACAGGAAGAAAACCAAGCTTACTATATGGATACAGGAAGAAAACCAAGCTTACTATATGGAAACAGGAACAAAACCAAGCTTACTATATGGATACAGGAACAAAACCAAGCTTACTATATGGATACAGGAACAAAACTAAGCTTACTATATGGATACAGGAAGAAAACCAAGCTTACTATATGGAAACAGGAACAAAACCAAGCTTACTATATGGATACAGGAACAGAACCAAGCTTACTATATGGATACAGGAAGAAAACCAAGCTTACTATATGGGTACAAGAACAGAACCAAGCTTACTATATGGAAACAGGAACAAAACCAAGCTTACTATATGGATACAGGAACAAAACCAAGCTTACTATATGGATACAGGAACAAAACCAAGCTTACTATATGGATACAGGAACAGAACGGAGCTTACTATATGGATATAGTAACAAAACCAAGCTTACTATATGGATACAGGAACAGAACGAAGCTTACTACGTATATCTGGTATTAGAAAGAAACTTGCTACATAGATACAAGAACACACCCAAACTACTACATACAGGTGCTTCTTACAAAATTATAAAATCATCAAAATGTTTATTTATTTCAGTTCTTCAATATAAAAAGTGAATCTCCTATATTCTATAGAGTCATTACAGAGTGATCTATTTCACGTGTTTATCTCTGTTAATGTTGATGATTATGGCTTACAGCCAATGAAAACCCAAACGTCATTATCTCAGTAAATTAGAATAATTAACAAAAAACCCTGTAAAGGCTCCTAAGCATTTATACATCTCACAAGGTGGGTACCCCCTGAGTAAGCATTTTCTAGGCAGCGTTCCTATGTTCTCTATGGGGAAAGCAGAGTAAGACGCTGTCAGAATCTTTGGCAGCGACTTATCTGTCCAAAAACCAAAGGGATTGGGTGATTGAATTCCAACCACGTGATCATTATTTCCTTCAAATTGGGAGACGCTCACACCCAGTAGATGACTGGCCGATCCTGACAAAATCGGTGAGTTTGGATAACTTCCATCTGTGTGCATTTCGGTCTCTTGTTGAGACCAATGCATTTCAGAAATTCCCCACATTTCCTCCTTCATCAGGAATGATACAATGTATAAATCCATTTATTACACAAACTGACTGAACCAGAAACCACTGGAGATTAAGTATCAACAGAGACTGGAAAAACCTAAATCCCGAGATACAGAACACATTGTCACCAAACCCTGAGATCAACTGGTCTCCCACGTTTTTAGGAAGAAGCTTCTTTTTATGTGACACTTCCTCTAATCGTTGACTCCATTGTTGGTGTAACATGTAAGTAATCAGGACGGGGACAATCCTCTCCGGTGTCACCTTTACTACTTCCCCATTAAACACACAGGGAAGTTTACAGGGTTTTCTGGGACTTTGGATCGAGGTCCAATTCTGAGTGATTATAGGGGTCTTCACCTTGTAGTGAGGGGGATGAGGCACAGGGGTCTCCTCCCTCGTACTGATGTGTGGGGATTCTGCAGTTTAATCCCTTAGATGCCACAGTCAACAGCAAAAGCAGCATCTAAGCAGTTGGACACTAATTCTTGTACCGTAATCGTACTGATGCTCAAAATAAAGTTATTACATCACTAAAACCACAAGGTGAACGCTGCAAAAAAATTAAAAAAATTAAAAAACTCAAAAAATGTGCACAATTTTTGTTACATTCCGTATTTAAAACGAAATACCAAAACCCAAATATGGAGGCATTAAAAAATACACCCTACAAATACCAATCCGTAACATGAAGCCGTTATGACTCCAGTAACCCAGTAATAAAAAGAAATTGCTAATTGACAAATTGTCCAATGTTGCCCCCTTACCTCCATTACATGGGGAAATCGGCGATGCTGCGCGCTATGGAACGATCGTTACTGCAATCGATTGATTTTTGTATTTTAAATTCCAATATTCTCGGCAGCACATTTCTGTTTTCATGAGGGGGACGTGCTTCCTACAGGACGGGTGCACACGGTCCAATGGTGGGTGGGAAAGTGGACCGTCCCTTTAACTCCTCATCAACATTACTACATCATGCACATGCGCCGTCTGGGCTTCACAGGAGACCATGATTTTATATATATACTGCAGGCACGTGATCGCAGGTTAACCCCTCTGTGACATTAGACGTACTATCCCGTCCATGTGCCCTGGGCCTGTCTGACCATGGATGTAGATGATTGGTAATTTCCTAATGATATCATTGCATTACATATTTAGGATCGGTGGAATCTAATATATTATATTTCTTTATATCTTTTATTCAGATTTTAGGAACAAATGTGCTGGCAAATTCTGACAATGAAAAATCGTAGACCCCGGAGACCCATGAATCTGTGAGTGTAAGTATCACACATGGAGATGTCTGTATACCATCAGATGAGCGTGGATGAATTACACCTCCAATATGACTCCCATATAACTATTGATATGTCTTTTATTAAGGGAAATGTTTATTATTGGGAGAATGTCTTTACGTGACTAGCACCAGTTTTATGCCGTAAAAATGTGATAATTTGAGCAATAATTTGTGACTTTTTTGCTTCTTTATTAAAACTTTCAATGGAGTTTAGCGGAAATGACCGCGCGCTACCAACTAAAACACATTTGGAAATGTATTACTTTATTCATACCAATAATTTGTACATTTGAGTCTTGTTTTTTACCTGATAGGGTAAGAAATATCAACTTGTACTTGTATTTTTATATAATCATCAACATTAACAGAAATAAAAAATATTGCTGGGCAGTGAAGATTCTATCACAAGATTCCATGATGACATCGCTGGTGATTCTCAGCCGTGATGATATCGCTGGTGATTCTGTCATGCGTCCGGATGACATCGCTGGTGATTCTCAGCCGTGATGAATCGCTGGTGATTCTCAGCCGTGATGACATCGCTGGTGATTCTCAGCCGTGATGACATCGCTGGTGATTCTCAGCCGTGATGACATCGCTGGTGATTCTCAGCCGTGATGACATCGCTGGTGATTCTCAGCCGTGATGACATCGCTGGTGATTCTCAGCCGTGATGATTCGCTGGTGATTCTCAGCCGTGAGATTGCTGTATTCTCACCGGATGACATCGCTGTGATTCTCAGCCGTGATGACATCGCTGGTGATTCTCAGCCGTGATGACATCGCTGGAGATTCTCAGCCGTGATGATATCGCTGGTGATTCTCAGCCGTGATGAATCGCTGGTGATTCTCAGCCGTGATGACATCGCTGGTGATTCTCAGCCGTGATGACATTGCTGGTGATTCTCAGCCGTGATGATAATGCTTGGTGATTCTCAGCCGTGATGATATCGCTGGTGATTCTCAGCCGTGATGACATCGCTGGTGATTCTCAGCCGTGATGAATCGCTGGTGATTCTCAGCCGTGATGATATCGCTGGTGATTCTCAGCCGTGATGACATCGCTGGTGATTCTCAGCCGTGATGACATCGCTGGTGATTCTCAGCCGTGATGACATCGCTGGTGATTCTCAGCCGTGATGATATCGCTGGTGATTCTCAGCCGTGATGACATCGCTGGGATTCTCAGCCGTGATGACATCGCTGGTGATTCTCAGCCGTGATGACATCGTGGTGATTCTCAGCCGTGATGACATCGCTGGTGATTCTCAGCCGTGATGACATCGCTGGTGATTCTCAGCCGTGATGACATCGCTGGTGATCGTTCTCTAGCCGTGATGATATCGCTGGTGATTTCTCAGCCGTGATGATATCGCTGGTGATTCTCAGCCGTGATGACATCGCTGGTGATTCTCAGCCGTGATGATATCGCTGGTGATTCTCAGCCGTGATGAATCGCTGGTGATTCTCAGCCGTGATGACATCGCTGGTGATTCTCAGCCGTGATGACATCGCTGGTGATTCTCAGCCGTGATGACATCGCTGGTGATTCTCAGCCGTGATGACATCGCTGGTGATTCTCAGCCGTGATGACATCGCTGGTGATTCTCAGCCGTGATGACATCGCTGGTGATTCTCAGCCGTGATGACATCGCTGGTGATTCTCAGCCATTGTGACATCACAGCTCAGTCCCTACTTCTAGAATGTACACACGGTCTCCGGCGCCATTTTTGGTTCTATAGTGACTGAGAGCATTTGCAATTTCTCACTATGGCTAGATTACGCCTGGAAAGTTTTCAGGTGCTATCACTATTGAAGATTCTTACCACCAATCACCCTAACAATGTGGTTCAACCACCCGATGGCATCCTCGGCTTCACTCACCGGCTGGTGTTGAACCTAGCGATGGATTGCCTGACCAAAAACACACAAGGTCAACTAACGTCAGAGTATCTGACAGATTTATGTCACAACATCAGGACATCACTACACCAGGTAAATGGCGGACGCTCCGCACAAAACTTCTCTGTAATAATAGATAATGGTGGGATAGAAGCTTCTTCTTTCCTCCCATATAAAACACGACGAGTCCCCAGATATGGAGTCATTGTATGTGCAGAGAGAGGAGCAGATGACACATACAATGGCGGCCTCCATTGTTTCCTTTCTCATCTCAGAATTTTCCTTTTTGTGTCTTTTCTTCTTTATAGGCTGAAAATAGATTTCAATATGGAGATCTGGCTTTTGTTAAAGAACTGGCCGAAGAAGTCCTGTGTCTATTGGAAGGTCCTGCCCGCTCGTCGGAACGCCCGGTAAGGAGCCGTCTTCTTCTCTATCACACGTCCTTGTTTTCTGATCTTCTCCAGATCACCAGTCAGATATCAGAAGATCTGGTGTCAGATCTTACAGGCCTCCCTGTCAGGCCCCGGCAGGCACAGGAGGTTTTATGGCCGCCTGTCTGTGCTGCAGCTGAGATAATAGACCTCATGACAGAAATGTGCATACAAGTCCCTTATACAGTATATTAATGTGGGCTTGTGGAGAGGAGCTGCAGTGTAAAGCAATTCTACCCAATAATGTAATGAATGAAGTACAAGATGTACCCATGGTGTAAAGAACGCGGATAACGCAGCTCTGGGATATCACGGTGCATAAAATAAAATCTGACACCAAACATGAGAATTTTCAATGTTAACTCATCTTAATCCACATAAGTGAGAGAAGTTTCTGAGAAAAGTTCTCATGATGGTGCGGGATTTGTAGAGTTACAATTGCTGCATCTGTAAATGTTGGTTTAGTCCTTCCTGATTTACAGTACAGACCAAAAATTTGGAAACCCCTTCTCATTTAAAGATTTTTCTGTATTTTCATGACTATGAAAATTGTACATTCACACTGAAGGCATCAAAACTATGAATTATGACATGTGGAATTATACATTACACTTAACAAAAAAGTGTGAAACAACTGAAAATATGTCTTATATTCTAGGTTCTTCAAAGTAGCCACCTTTTGCTTTGATGACTGCTTTGAACACTCTTGGCATTCTCTTGATGAGCTTCAAGAGGTAGTCACCGGAAGTGAAAATTATTTCCGGTGACTTCCTCTTGAAGCTCATCAAGAGAATGCCAAGAGTGTTCAAAGCAGTCATCAAAGCAAAAGGTGAAGAACCTAGAATATAAGACATAATTTCAGTTGTTTCACACTTTTTTGTTAAGTGTAATGTATAATTCCACATGTGATAATTCATAGTTTTGTTGCCTTCAGTGTGAATGTACAATTTTCATAGTCATGAAAATACAGAAAAATCTTTGAATGAGAAGGTGTGTCCAAACTTTTGGTCTGTACTGTATGTATTTGGTGATTTAGTGAAATCTTCCACATATTAATTATCTGTATTATATCTATCAGGAAACACCAGAAGGCGACGACAAATATGGGGAGAATGTGACCCCGGAAACCCCTGATCCTAATAGGAGTCAGCCGGGGCCGAGCAGCGATCTGATTACAGGTGAGCTGATTACACAACCTTCTACAAGGAATATCCGGATATTACACAGCAGGAATAATGGCAGATTTACTCTACTCCATGTAATGGGACCTGTCAGCACATGTTACATATAGGAGTGGTGGGATGACGGTGTAGGACGTTCCACCTATTATATCCAGATATTACACAGCAGGGAATAATGGCAGATTTACTCTACTCCATGTAATGGGACCTGTCAGCACATGTTACATATAGGAGTGGTGGGATGACGGTGTAGGACGTTCCCCCTATTATATCCGGATATTACACAGCAGGGAATAATGGCAGATTTACTCTACTCCATGTAATGGGACCTGTCAGCACATGTTACATATAGGAGTGGTGGGATGACGGTGTAGGACGTTCCCCTATTATATCCAGATATTACACAGCAGGGAATAATGGCAGATTTACTCTACTCCATGTAATGGGACCTGTCAGCACATGTTACATATAGGAGTGGTGGGATGACGGTGTAGGACGTTCCCCCTATTATATCCGGATATTACACAGCAGGGAATAATGGCAGATTTACTCTACTCCATGTAATGGGACCTGTCAGCACATGTTACATATAGGAGTGGTGGGATGACGGTGTAGAACGTTCCCCTATTATATCCGATATTACACAGCAGGGAATAATGGCAGATTTACTCTACTCCATGTAATGGGACCTGTCAGCACATATTACATATAGGAGTGGTGGGATGACGGTGTAGGACGTTCCCCTATTATATCCAGATATTACACAGCAGGGAATAATGGCAGATTTACTCTACTCCATGTAATGGACCTGTCAGCACATGTTACATATAGGAGTGGTGGGATGACGGTGTAGGACGTTCCCCTATTATATCCAGATATTACACAGCAGGGAATAATGGCAGATTTACTCTACTCCATGTAATGGGACCTGTCAGCACATGTTACATATAGGAGTGGTGGGATGACGGTGTAGGACGTTCCACCTATTATATCCAGATATTACACAGCAGGGAATAATGGCAGATTTACTCTACTCCATGTAATGGGACCTGTCAGCACATGTTACATATAGGAGTGGTGGGATGACGGTGTAGGACGTTCCCCTATTATATCCAGATATTACACAGCAGGGAATAATGGCAGATTTACTCTCTACTCCATGTAATGGGACCTGTCAGCACATGTTACATATAGGAGTGGTGGGATGACGGTGTAGGATGTTCCCCCTATTATATCCAGATATTACACAGCAGGGAATAATGGCAGATTTACTCTCTACTCCATGTAATGGGACCTGTCAGCACATGTTACATATAGGAGTGGTGGGATGACGGTGTAGGACGTTCCCCTATTATATCCAGATATTACACAGCAGGGAATAATGGCAGATTTACTCTACTCCATGTAATGGGACCTGTCAGCACATGTTATATACAGGAGTGGTGGGATGACGGTGTAGGACGTTCCCCCTATTATATCCAGATATTACACAGCAGAGATAATGGCAGATTTACTCTACTCCATGTAATGGGACCTGTCAGCACATGTTACATATAGGAGTGGTGGGATGACGGTGTAGGATGTTCCCCTATTATATCCAGATATTACACAGCAGGGAATAATGGCAGATTTACTCTACTCCATGTAATGGGACCTGTCAGCACATGTTACATATAGGAGTGGTGGGATGACGGTGTAGGACGTTCCCCTATTATATCCAGATATTGCACAGCAGAGAATAATGGCAGATTTACTCTCTACTCCATGTAATGGGACCTGTCAGCACATGTCACATATAGGAGTGGTGGGATGACGGTGTAGGATGTTCCCCTATTATATCCAGATATTACACAGCAGGGAATAATGGCAGATTTACTCTCTACTCCATGTAATGGGACCTGTCAGCACATGTTACATATAGGAGTGGTGGGATGACGGTGTAGGACGTTCCCCTATTATATCC
>JARQOD010002409.1:0-78262 GCA_033576555.1 Oophaga sylvatica
AGATCGGAAGATGGGCCGCATAAAGGAGCTTGCGGAGGACGATACAACCTTGCGATATACGACTATAAAGACCCTTTTGCAAACCCAGGACCTCACAATCCATTTGCAAGTGTTTGGACAAACACCCAGGATTTACAGCCAATTGGGTTCTATAGGAAACGATCCAGGCTCCTGCCATAAAACCCCCGAGTTTGGGATTCCCAAGTTACCCCCTTTTCATTTTTGGCGGTGAACAGAGAAATTCAGGGGATTTATTAACCAATGCGTTTTTTTTTCTCAATGCTTCACAATTCCCACTGAAGATCTAAAGTGTTACTATAATCTGTTCTTACAACAAGGCTTTGATGTGGCAAACCCCTGTTTGGGAGACTGGGTGAATGTTTGGTCATCTTGAGTTTCATTTCCCATTGGGCAGGTGTTGATGACCCAATCGGGTGCAACCTGAAGCGCCATGTTAACTTTGCGCCAAGGTAAGCGCTCAGTACCAAATCCTTGGATTTCAGGAGTGGGCCCTCGATACCACTTGGGACGCCCGCCAAAAAATCAATTTTTCGAAAAGGGTTGTCTCACTGATTAGGATGAACTTGCTCTCCGACCCCCCCACTGCTGGTTTGAATTTATTAACACTGCATCCGTATGATGCCGCTGACTGAACGCAGGCAAGAGAGAGGTTTCAAAGTAACGCACAACCCTTTTCCACCTTCCCCCCCAAATAAGGAACCTTTGAGTAGGATCACACGGGAACCTGAACCAACCCTGCAGGTGGACCTTTACAAAGACGGGTTAGTGATGCACCAAAAACTTTTAAAGGAAAATCTATGTTTTCTCTGGGTAATCAGGGCCTTATTATAAC
This sequence comes from Oophaga sylvatica, assembly GCA_033576555.1. Taxonomy (NCBI): domain Eukaryota; kingdom Metazoa; phylum Chordata; class Amphibia; order Anura; family Dendrobatidae; genus Oophaga; species Oophaga sylvatica. Next base: position 854 of record JARQOD010002409.1, read on the forward strand.
TGCCCCAGCCCTTCCGGAAGACTACTGCAGCAGTCATTCATGTATGTTGGAGAGGAATCTGCAGGTCCGAGCCCCCGGCCCAGAGAGATCTGCAGCAACAGATATTGATTTCCCCTTGACTTAAACTCCTCACTTCGAGGACATGACTGTGTAAACGCTGCAATTTTTCAAGTTTCCTCAGCGGTGTCCCAGCAGTTGTAAAAAAACAATTCTCATTGCTTCCTTTCCCACAAACCTGGGTTACCAGTCTGGGGTTAGCTCTGTATATCGCTAGGGCAATGGAAATTTTATGGATATCTCCTTTGCTCTGAAACGGGGGGATATTCATAAGAAACTACTCCAGTACAGATGGGATGTGGATGCTCCCTGCTACCTCTGGACCAGTGGACAGGAAACGGAGCCTTTGAGGTCCTATGGGTAAAGATATCAAGGAAACGTCCTTTATCTTATCCTTCTCCCCACTTTCCCATTTCAAAGGGCTACCATGGCTGAGGCTAGAACCCACCATTAACTGGGAGACCAAGGGATTACACTTCCAGGAAAAGATGATCCCAGAAGTTTCAGCTTGCTCGTTCCTAAAGGAACCATTCATCCCTGAACTACCACTTTATCCAGGACTATGGGATTTATGGACAAAAGAACGCTGACCAGCTTCCCCTCAGTCCAAAAATGATTGGCCCCATTGAATTATTGCCTGGAGCAAGATATTTTGGAAATCACCCTGGCGGGGCCCGAGCTAAAAGGCTTAAAGATTACAAGACAAAATCTACAAGGGCTTCATCGCCCCTCTTCCTCCTGCGGTGCACCCTTTCTTTTGAAGAAAAAGTGGATCCTGAGACCCTGTAGCTATGGGAACCAATAAGGTTCTATTAGAAACCGTTATCCATTCCTTTTAATCCTGAATTATTTGAAAGTGCGGCTGCCAAAATTTTCTCTAAACGGATCTCCTGGGGCCTATCTTGGTCCGTTTAACCTGGGATGAATGGAAGACTGCATTCAGGTCACGCTAGGACACTTTGAATATTAGTTATGCCTTTTTATACCCCCCCCCAGCCACTTTCCAACACTTGGTGGGAAAAGACATCTTCAGGGATCTCTAATCATTCGTTGATTTATCTGGATGAATTTAATTTTTTCTAACTCCAAGAGGAACATCTGGAATTGTGAGAATGTCTTAGGTCTAAGACAAGCCTCTTTACATCAAACTTGAAAATGTAATTCCATAGGACCGAAATTCAATTCTGGGGTATTACTGTCTACACAAGGGATTGTATGGGGAAGCAAGACCAAGCCATCAAGGATTGGCCAATTCCTAGAAATTAAAGGGGGTGCAGGCTTTATCGGGTTTGCCAACCTTCTAAACGTTTCTTGAATTTCCTGAGGTAGTGTTCACCTATCCACCCAACTTACCCGGAAAGAGTCGGTTCCCCTGGACCCCCCAAGCCCAGGAAGCATTTTCCCGCAAAGGAAATTTACCACCGCACCTATCTTTACATCCCAACCCCGAAATTCCTTCATTATAAGGTGGATCTTCAACCTGCTTGGAGCTTACCTCCAGAGAACGTGAAAGAATGCTTGCATCCCTGTCCCTTCTTTTCCCACATTTGTTTCGCGAGAGGAACTACATGGGGCAATAAGAGTTGTTGGCCATTATTGCCGCCTTCAAAGAAGGGAGACACCTTCTTCAGGGACTGACCCAAAAAGTCTCCTACAGACCATCGTAACCTTGAATTTATCAGGTCGCAAGGCCTGACTACTCGCCAGCTCGTGGAATCTTTTCCTAAACCAATTTAATTTTGTAATTTCTTATAGGCCAGGATCGGCAATGGAAAGGCTGATGCACCTTAGATTCATTCGCAAACCCGCCACTTACTCCTCCTAAGACTATTCCCCGATCAAGATTCCTGGGATGATTCATAAATCAAGACCTACTTAAGGACATAAGGAGCAACCATGCGGATTCCTTGTTGCACAACCCCCAAGGGACTAATTTGTCTTTAAAAAATGGTTTGGATTCAGGGGAAAAACCCGTATATACCTGAAACAGTCAGATTGAAGTATTGAACAAACCACATTCCAAGATAGTGGGGGGATAGAGGAATTCTAAAGAACAGGAATTTCTTTTCTCGTTTCTTTTGGTGGCCCATTCGGAAAGATGTTTAAACATGTCACTTCTGTGAATCTGTGCAAGAGCAAAACACCTCGTCCTCACCACGGTCGTTGCAACCCCTTCCCCCCCGTCCCCCCGTGGGGACCTTTCTATGGACTTCATTGTGGATTACCAACCTCCAAGGAAGAACACCATCTAGTGGTGGTTGATCGTTTAACAAAGGCCTCATTTTATCCCTTGTGGCGGCTTACCCCTGCAAAACAGACATAATTTTTGAGATTAAGAATGTGTTTCCTTCTGGAGTAACGGATGAGGTCATTTTTGATCGAGGGGTGCAATTCACTTCAAGGTTTGGCAAAATTTCGTGCCCTTGGACATTAAAGTAAACCTTTCTTCTGTTTTCACCCCAGATAATGGACAACAAACACCTAAACCCCCTGGAGCAGTTCCCCTGCTTATCTGCCACCACAATATGGGTATCTACTTCCACGGTGAGTTCTCTTATAACAACCCCGGCGCCCCACTAAGCTCTCCTTTTTACCCAATTTAGGTTTATCACCTAACATTCTCCTCGATTCCATAGAAACCCTTGCCAGCAGTGGCTAAAAATCATGTCTTACAAAAGAAATGGATCTTCTAAAGGAAAATTGGAATTGGGCTCGAAAGGGAACAAGAAAGAGAATAAAATTTCGTTAACCTGGCACCACTTTTCAGGTAGGAGACTTGGTGGCTTCAACCAAAATTTTTAGTTAAGGATTCCATTCTAAGTTGGGACATAAGTACATTGACCCATAAAATCTAAAATTTAAGTGCCGTTGCTTGTCTCTTCAACTGCCCAAAACTATAGAACCACCCTGTCTTTCAGATCCCCTAAAGGCTGCAACCCCCCAAATACGTTTCCTGGACTTTTCTCCTTGCCCGACCCGTCAGTCGATGGTCAGGAAAATTTGTTGGAAAGGATTCTAGATTCCAGTTGTACAGAAATCATTAAAATTTGATTAAATGCAGGGCTACCCAGTGGAGGACAACTCTGGGAACCATCAATAACGTTAATGCTCCCGCTTGCTCCCCATTTCATCAGAGGTACCGACAAGCCTGGTTAGTCACCGGGTTGGCCCAAGGGGGTAATGTAAGGTTTTTGTACATTTTTTGAAACCATTTTTTTCGTCGCCATTTTTCTTTCTGTCTTGCGCAGCTATCTTGCCCTCAGCAAAATGGGGGTTTCCACTTTTCATTTCCCGCCCTGATTCTCCCTTTGCTTCTTAACGCCTCAGCTGAGCAATCATGTTTTCAGAATCAAGCCTGCAGTGAGCCGTGACCTGACTCCTGGAAACCTTGACCTTGTACTCCCGCATTTCCTTTGGGAATTTTTGAACACTTGTGGACTTGGAAAATGCTATTGATAAATCCACTTTGCATGGAATAATGGTAACAAGAAAGATCCGAACCTGTTGTGGAGAGTTATTGCGACTTAAATTACTCTGGCCTGTGTGTCCCTCTTCTTTCCTGCAAACTGTTGACCCTTTTTACTTTAGAAGTAAACAACCTTCTAAATCAAACTGTTTAGTGTTTTTCCCCCGCACCCAGCACAAGACGCTATATGAACGTACACCATACTACACTTAATTACTCGCCGGAACTTGTGTCTCTCAGGAGCATGGAGACAGGGTTGCAGACTTGCGAACAATAACTGTACGCCAAATGGGAGAATGTGTATTGCCGTACAGGAACTTCCTTTTTTAATTCCTGGTTCAGCTTCCGGTTTCCATGGACCCGGGAAAGTGAAGGCGTTTCTTGAGTGGGACGGCCAGGGACTTAAAAGGGACTGCAGCGTTTCTGGGTTTGTAACTTACCGGAAATTTATTCGTAATTTCTCACCTTGTCATCCTCCATGACAACAAAAAAAGGGACGGATTTTTCAAGGGGTCTACAAAGCTTTCAACATTTTTCCTCCTTGAAAAAATGTTTTGCTCGCCCCAACTCATTCAACCGGATGCATCACAACCGTTCATTGTAAGGTAGACCGTTGACGTAGGGTGGGTGGGTATTATTCCCAAAGGGCCGTCCCCTGGTAAATGGCACCTGCGCTTTCTTCTTAAAAAATTGTCGTCCCTGAAGGAATTATATGTTGGTAATAGGGAACTCTGCCATAACTTGGCTTTTAAAGGGCGTCATTTTTTGGAGGGGGCAGTCCACCCGTCACCGTCTTACTATCACAAGAACCTGCTTATTTAAGTCTGCAAAACCTCTGAATCCCGCAAGTTAGTGGTCGTTGTTTTTTACCATTTTTTAATTTTGTCGCCCTAGTCCTGGCTCAAAAAATTAAAGGCTGATGCCTATCTCGCAGTTTCCCGGGGCCGGAAGCGGTGACCCGGTTCCTATCCTTCAGGAGGGTAGGTGTCGCGTATGCCTAGCTTGGGAGGAGGTATTGGAGGCTCAGGGGCGCCCCTGTAGGACCTCCAGGGAAACTGTTTTTTCCAGATCAGTTAAGACAAAAGGTTATCGAGGCACACAAATTCTCTTTGGCAGGACCCCAGGGGTTGTTGACGATAACGAACTGAAATCGGTACGGCCGATATTAGCTCATCGCCTTTCGATACTTAGTTCCGAATTTTCGCTTATCATACCGGAATCGGGATTGTCACTGTCATGTCATGCCTCGTCGGGTCTTCAGGAGTCAGCGCACTTACCTGGCAGAAGTTCCCGGGCGGTCACGGGTGGACGCTTCAGGCCGCCACATCTTTCCCCGGGTCACATGCAGTTTTCTCGCATAACTGCAGTACTGCTGGGTAATCCCGCCTAAAGAGTCAGTCCGATGCTCACCGCCGGGGGAAGCAGGTAATACTGTGCTGCGTCGCGATACAGGCTTGCCTGTATTCGAGTACGACTGGAATCGTCGTGGGTGGTTACTATGGACGCGTGGACAGGTGGTTTCTTTGTTTTTTTTTTTCTTTTTTACAGGAGATCGATGGCGTCGCAGGAATGAGTGTATAATAAAATTAATGAAAACTGTGTTGTCTCTTTTATTTCATTAAAAGACTTTTTTCTTGCTTTGTCTTTTTTTTATACATTTAATAACTTTGGGATTAATAATGGATCGGTGTCTTATTGACACCTCTCCATTATTAACCGGGCTTATTGTCACCGTGCAATCAACGGTGACATTAACCCCTTATTACCCACTTGCCACCGCTACAGGGCAGTGGGAAGAGCCGGGTAAAGTGCCACAATTGGCACATCTTTGATGCGCCAAATGTGGGGCTGCTGTAGCCTGGTATTATCAGGCTGTTGAGGGCCAAAATCCATGGGCCTTGACAGTCTTTTAATACCAGGCCGCAGCAGTCTGCATTTTACTTGGCTGGTTAACAAAAATAGGGGGACCCCTACGCCGTTTTTTTTCGAGGGGATCCCCTATTTTTGTTAACCAGCCAAGCTAAGCAGACTGCTGTGGCCTGGTATTATCAGGCTTGCAAGGTCCATGGATATTGGATCCTTACCAGCCTGAAAAACCAGGCCTCAGCGGTCTGCTTCATCTGGCTGGTTAACAAAAATAGGGGGGACCCCACGCCAATTTTTTTCGAGGGGATCCCCTATTTTTGTTAATCAGCCAAGATATGCAGACTGCTGTGGCCTGGTATTATCAGGCTGGCAAGGTCCATGGATCTTGGCTCCTTAACAGCCTGAAAATCCAGGCCTCAGCGGTCTGCTTCATCTGGCTGGTTAACAAAAATAGGGGGACCCCACGCCAATTTTTTTCGAAGGGAACCCCTATTTTTGTTAATCAGTTCCTTCTGACGTCACTGATTGTGTCCCTGGCTGACCTGAAGTGAAAGTGGAAAGCAATCAATTAAGCTTTCCACTTCCTCTCCTGTCAGCCAGGAGAGGAGCTCATTCATTTGGGGGTTTACTGTGAGGCTGCAGCATTAGCTGCGGTCCCTGCAGTAAACATTAACCCTTTCTGAAGGATTACACCGTGGGACCTGACTGTGCATGGGATAGGTAAGAATAATTTTGCTTTTTTATTTTATTTTTATTACAGGAAATGGTTTTTGCAGTCAAATAAAAGATGGTCAAAAACATGTGTCTTTATTTCATTAAAATGATTTTTAATTAAAGTGTGTGTGTTTTATTTTTATTTCATGCAATAGGATTAATAATTGATAGTTGTCTAATTGACAGCTCTCAATTATTAACCTGGCTTAAGGTCACCTTTCAATTGCAATGTGGCTTTAACCCCATATTAACCCATTCGCCACCGCTACAGGGCAATGGGAATAGACGGGCAAAGTGCCAGAAAGGGCGAATCTAATTATAGATTTGTCTTTTCTGGGGTGTCTGGGGCAGATGTTAGTAGCCAGGGGGGCCAAAAATAATGGTCCCTCTCTGGGCTATTATTATCTGCCCCCATTCGCTGGCTTTGTCTGTCTGGTTGCGAAAATAGGGCGGGAGCCCACGCATTTTTTTTAAACAATTTTACACCTCATATATATATATATACATGTCATTGAATTTGTGACTGTCACGCTGTCTAATGATATGACTACAATGTCAGTAAACTATTTATACAGGAACCACACTCTATACAACATATAGTTTAGCAACATCAGAATGTAAGTATAAAATAGATTTACCTGACACAATATCAGCAGAACTTAGGTTAATCTTGAGGACTAGATGTGCAGAAACGATATCAGTTGAACTCAGGGTTAATCTTGAGGACTTGATGAGCTGTAACAGGAAAGAGGAGGACCGGGGTCTAACCTGACCCTACACTGGGGTCCTAACTAATCCCTTACCTTGGATGTACTGATAATGGTTCAGAGGTCCAAGTCTCCAGCCTAAGGCCTGTTTCACACATCCGTTTTTCCCCTTGCGGCGCCCCCGGCATTTTTTTCGCAGCGCCGCATCACAAAACCGTATGCGCCGCATGCGGTTTTTTTCCCATTGACTTTTATTAGCGCCGCATGGCGCCGCATGTCACTGCGGCGCGTCCGGTTGGTGCCGGATGCGGTGTCTGGTCACCGTCCGGTGTCTGGAAAAAACGTTGCATGTAACGTTTTTTGTCTGCGGCGAAAAAGCCGCATGCGCCGGATGCGGCGCATGCGGTTCTTTTTTACAATGAAAGTCTATGGACGCCGCAATGCGCCGCATCGCGGCGTCCGCCGCATCCGGTAGCCGCATCCGGTTTGTTAATTGATATACCAGCCCACAGCAAACAGATACAAGGAAGTACCACCCCTCAGCAAACATATAAAAAAAAAATTGGGTGGGACATCAGACACAGCCACAGAAGCCACAGGAGCCACAGGAGGCACAGGAGCCACAGAGAGACACGAGAGCCACAGAAAGCAGCCACCGACGCAGCCACCGACGCAGCCACCGGACTCGCAGCCAGGATCCGTACCATGGAGCGCCAGGAAAACAGACGGTAAATATGAACCACCCACCCCCAAATTCAAAAATTTAAAATACATATGTCACCAATGCTGTGTGAGCTGATGTTTATTTTTTGTGGCCTGGTACATTATATATTTAATGTTTTTTCTGTGATGGGGATTGGTTCCCCAGGTATTTAATGAAATTAAATTGCCGATGATGGGGTGGGTCCCCGAGTTTAAAATGCATTTGTTTGGGAACTTTATTGTGTATTCACTGCTACTGTTGTGAATGTTGATAATGTAGATCTACTGGTACTGTTTTTTTAGCAGTGATGTGCTTGGTCTCCCTGCGACAATCTGAAATGTGGATGTATTTGTGTATCAAATTTTTTTTTATTTTTAAAAAAGTATTAATTTTTTTGGCCAGTGATGTCGTTGTTTTTTATGCTACTATCTGAAATCTGCATGTGTTTACTATGGTAATGTTTCTCTCCATTTTTTTTGCCAATGTTTTTTTTTTTTTGGCCTGTCATGGTTTTATCTACTCATGGTCTGTTGAATTGTTTGACTATGCTAATGTTTTTTTGTTTGCAATCTTTGTTCTTTGTGGCTTGTCACGGTTTTATCTACTCATGCTGCTATTATTTTCCTGTGTTTAGTATACAAATGTTGATGTACTTTTCTTTTTGTTGCAATGTTATTTTTTTGGCTGCCTCTGACCTTAGCTACTCATGCTCTTATGTGAAATTTCCATGTTTTTATTATCATATTGTTTTTTTTTTTTGTTTTTTTTTGGCCAGGGATACGGTTTACCCTGGTACTGTTGATGGCTACAAAAAATGATTGCATGTGGTCGGAATAATGTCGTTGTTTGAATGTTATATTTTAAAACAGGGACAATCAAAACATATAAACCAATTTTTTTTGGTCTGTTAATTCCACAGCAGAAGAATTGATGCTGGCGATGAAAGGGCGCAGGACATCCTGGATGCAAGGAGGCAAGCCAGTAGAAAGTAAATGTCATCCCCCATGTCCCTAAAAATTTAATGTTTGTTTTTCTCTTTCAGCCAGGGACAAGGAATCCACATATATTCACTGTCCCTTTTTGTGTCCTAACAGCAGAAGAATTCAACGAGCGGCGGCGGCGGCTGAAGCTCAAGTTGAGCAGAGGGGAGGAGAGGACCTCCAAGCTAGGAGGATAGCAAGCAGAAAGTAAGTATTACAGCACACATTTTGCTCTAAATTACATGTTGTTTTTTCTCTTTCAGCCAGGGCAAAGGAATACCCATATATTCACTGTCCGTTTTTGTGTCCTTATTCAACAGCCGAAGACTTCACCGGTCGGCGGCGGCGGCGGCTGAAGCCCAAGTTCAGCAGAGGGGAGCAGAGGACCTCCAAGCTAGGAGGATAGCAATCAGAAAGTAAGTATTACAGCACACATTTTGCTGTAAATTACATGTTTGTTTTTTATTTCAGCCATGGACAAGGAATCTCAAATTTACAGTACCTTTTTACTTTAACAGCAGAAGACGTCAACAAGAGGGGAGGCGGCGCCTGGAGATAGAAGAGAACAGGAGGAGAGGCGGGCAAGGAGGGAAGCCAGAAGAAAGTAAAGATTACACCCCCCCATTTCAATAAAAATACATGCTTGGTTTTCTCTTTCAGACAGGGCCAAGAAATATACAAATATATTGACTGTCCCTTTTTGTTTCTTCCACAGCAGAGAACGTCAAACAGCTGCTGCAGCAATGGCGGTGTTGGCAGAGGAGGCATCGGCTGAAGCGGCGGCGCCAGCACCACGGGCATCGCCATCTCCTCCCTCACAGCCAGAGGCAGAGCCAGAGCCGCCACAGCAGGAACAGCAGGACACATCTTCTTCTGGGAGCCCTCCTACCCATCGTCAGGAATTGGCGGTAAAAATATCTATTTTTTATTTTTCTATCCACAATCCATCTGTGGACTATATGTCTTGATTGTGTTATTTTAATAACAGGAATCTGAAGATGACGAGGAGCTCCCAGAGGAAGAAGGACGGGGTGGAGAGATACCCGGAGTGGGCTCACAATTCGTAAGTATCCTACATCAATCGCAGAAACACAACATCACAGTACACACAACACATAGAAAAACATTTAGTGCATACTTCACACAGCGACCAACACCTGCCAATATCCTAATTTTTCTTTTCATTTTTAGTCTCTCGCATCTGGGAGCCAGAGGGATTCTCCCAGCGCCTCCCAGAGTCGTCGTGAGACTGTCGGCGGTTCTCAACGTGTAAGTTTTTTTTTTTTTTTTGCCATGTTATATAATTTATGCTTTTTAAAAAACGTGTTATCTACAAATGTTTTGTGCATTAATTTTCCCATTGTAACATGTATAATTTTTACAAATTAAAACCATGTATCTGATAATTTTTTTTTTTTTTCATTGTTCATTTCACAGGCTTCACAGCGTGCTCCCGACTCGGACACGGAGGAGGGATTGGACGTCGAGTTGATGATAGACCTGGTCCGAGAAAGGGAGCCGCTGTGGAACATGGGGGACCGCCAGCATGCGGATCAAATTGTGACACGACGGCTCTAGACGGAAGTGGCAGCAGCAATGATGCACCGCTGGGAGGACCTCAATCCTAGGTCCCAGAATAAATACCGTAAGTATAGTTCATGTTGCTGACTGTAAAGGTGTTTTTAAAAAAATTCTGTCCTTGTGTAACCAACGCTTCATGTTTTCATGATTTCCTTTTGTGAAACACTATGGAAACAATGAAAACATGAACTCTGGGGGACACGAGGACTAAAGTGTGGTTGTTGTATAGTAACCAATGTGTGCTTTCTCGTTTCAGGGAGAGAATTATGAAGCGGTGGCGGTCTGTGAGGGATCGCTTTAAGAAAGAATTCAATAAGGAAATGCGGGCCCCGAGTGGTTCTTCAGGACGCCAGAGTAAGTACAAATATGCACGAGCTCTGGCGTTCCTGCGTGAAACCATGGTCACCAGAAGGTAAATATTAACATCAAATGTTAACTTTTTTTTGTTTTCACCCAGGGCCATTCCACATCTGTATATTAATTTTGTTTTTGTTTCTTCCAAAGCACGGTGAGCAGCACTCGGGCGCCCGCAGAGTTGGAGCCTTCTAGAGCGATCCCTCAGGAGGCCGACACCGAGGGACACTTTGACCAACCCTCCACATCTGACCCTTCCCAGACTTCACACACACACGATCCCGCTGTCCCTTCCACCAGCGCTGGAGCAGCGTGGCCGCCTGCAATGCATGAATCTGCTGGTCAGGATATAGCCTTCCCTTTACCCACACCCTTCTGACCCTGCCACCTCTAGTACAGCTGCGGGTACTGGGCGGCAGCGTCAGAAGGGTCAGGAAAAGAACTATGCGCCCGAGTTCTTACACATGAACGCATCTTTCCAGAACTGCCTTAAGTTGCTATCTGAACAAGTTTCCGCAGGCCTTCGTCAGATAACCACACTAGTTGGTGAGGTCAAGACACTTCTGGAAACTGTGCGTTCTGAGATAAGAGCACCACCGAACTACAGCTTTTTAGGTCGGTTGCGGAGCGCATAGATCCGCTATCTTATGACCAGCAGATGTATGTGATACACACGTGCCACGCTGCTGTAGTGCAGGTTGTCTCCCATCCTCAATCCACCCCAGTCATTCCACCACCTCCCCCCCCTACAGCCGCCGTCCATCTCCCCCCCCCTCCACCTGCCATACCTCCTCCCCCTCCTATTCAATACCAACCACATCCCCAGGTCCATCAACCTCCCCAGTACCAAGCACCTCCCCAGGTCCAACCACCTACCCAGTACCAACCACCTCCCCAGTACCAACCACCTCCCCAGGTCCAACCACCTACCCAGTACCAACCACCTCCCCAGTACCAACAACCTACCCACTACCAGCCACCTACCCCCTACCACACTTCTACTTACCAATCTCCTTCCCCCTTCCAAATACCTACTATGTCACCTGCTACTCCTGCACAACCCTCCACTCCACCACCACCCACATGTTCTGCATTGTCTTCCCATTCTTTTGGTCTTTCCACCCCTTCACCTCTTCCTGTTCCTTCCCCACCACCATCCCGTTCGTCCCTCCACACTCCCACGTCGAAGTGTCCCGCAGCCCCTCCAGCAGTATTTCCACCCCACACTACACAGACCTTTAAATCTGTTTTTGTTTTTCATTTGTTTAATGAAATAAAAAAAAAAGTTAATAAAAAAAAAAGTTGAATCAAAAAATAAAGTGTAAGAAAAAAAATTTAGTTACATTTTAAAAATTTTTTATTTATATGTGAAACATTTGGCCTAAAGGCCTAATTTAATAAAAATTATATTAAAAAATATATTTTTAAATAAACTGTTCATTGGTTTAACATTGTTGTCTGTCTTTAATTTATACGATGTTAAGTTTTAAAATTGTTTTACAGGTACACCTAACTTTGGCTAAAAGGTTCGTAAATGCAACCTTTTTGGCAAAGTTATGTCCCGGTTGTGTAGTATGCAAAGTGTATTCTCTTTTTAATAAAAATGTGTACTTTTTTAGATTATCCCCTACCCCAGTTTTCCCCTACTCCAGTCCTCCAGGCCCACCAAAAACATATCATGTTTTCAGTATTTCCTTTGTATTGCACAGGTGAGGCAATTATCACCTGAGCAATACAAAGGAAAGACAGAAAACTTGACATGTTGGTGGACCTTGAGGACTGGAGTAGGGGAAACATAATGTACACTTTTTGTAGGACAAATGGTGAAATACTTTTGTTAATACAATTTCACCTTTTGTCCTAAAAAGGGTACATTGTAGGCCATGTGTCACCAAATCCAGTCATCAAGGCCTAACAACAGGTATTGTTTTCAGTATTTCCTTTGTATTGCACAGGTGAGGCAATTATCACCTGAGCAATACAAAGTAAAGACTGAAAACTTGACATGTTGGTGGGCCTTGAGGACTGCAGTTGGGGAAACATGGCCTACAATGTACACTTTTTTGGACAAAAGGTGACAGCCATGGACACAACAATGGCAAAAAGGTTATAGTAGAAAACACACAAGAAGGTAGACAAGTAAACTATTAAAGGTTTATTGTGGGTAAAGAAAATTATTAAAAGAAACAATACATTTATCACACTCTGTCATCCTGCCAGTCAACACTACCTTCCGGTGACACAAAGTATTGAGCAAACTGGTCCCTCATTCTAGAAACTGCAACTGTACTGCGAGTGGTAATGTTGATGTAGTTGTGCAAAGTTGTTTCTTGATTGTGGTCCTCCAGAGAAATTGGTTCCTTGGTTAGGACAAAATTATGGAGGACCACGCACGCTTTCACTACATCATCAACAGTCTCGGTCTTCAAGTTTATTGCAGTCAAAAGGACACGCCATTTTGCTGTCATAATGCCAAAGGCACACTCCACCATCCGTCTGGCTCTTGTGAGGCGGTAGTTAAATACCCGCTTTGTATGTGTCAATTCTCTGCTGGCATACGGCTTCAATAGGTGTTGGGACAGCTGGAATGCCTCATCACCTACACAAACGAATGGCATTGGTGGGCCTGAGGTTTGAGGCAGTGGCCTAGGGGGGAAACTGAAAACGGTTTCCATACAATTTACGTCCCATAGCAGATATTTTAAAGACTTGGGAGTCATTAGACCGTCCATAAGACCCAATGTCCACCTCGATAAACTTGTAGTGCGCATCTGCAATAGCCATCAGGACGATAGAGAAATATTTCTTATAGTTAAAGAATTCAGATCCAGTTCCTTTTGGCTTTTGAATGCGGATGTGCTTTCCATCAACGGCCCCCAGGCAATTGGGGAACTGGCAGATGGCTAGAAACTGGTCCGCTATTTCAAGCCACCGCTGTGTTGTTGGCTCTGGAATAAATTCTCCAACCAAAGTATCCCACAGAGCACGACAAGTATACTTTATTATGCCGGATAGTGTGGAGATTCCAATCCGATACTGAAAATGGAGCGATGATAGAGTTTCGCCAGTTGCCAGAAATCTGAAAACAAATTAGAAAATACAAATTATTTCAGAAACGCAGCATTACATACCAGAACTCAGCTACGACTATTGGAGATACCAAAAATAATAATATCTAGGAGAAAGACTGTTTTATAACTAGATTTGGGGCTACTCATATGGTTTCCTAGTTGGCCTGTGATGTTCAATTAATGATAAAATTACAAGTGCGCTCAAGCAAACAGAACCAATACATATAGCTTACCTTATAGTCACCATGAGACGCTCCGCCGGAGATATCGAGAACCGACAGTAGGTGTCCGATTTTTTAATTTTGTCTCCAACACGCTCCAGCAAATCATCAAAGTTTTCTATATTCATCCGCAGATAGGCAAAAAACTTCTCTGGATTTTGTCGCAGCTCCATGTTCAGTGTGGAATAGACACCACGAGTTAATCTCTGTGACGTGATGGGTGGATCCACATACGGCGGCGACTTCGCAGGCGCTGACGCCGCTGCTCCTCAAACTTTAGCTCCTTCTCCAGAACGATAAACCTCAATCGATTCATCTCCGCAGTAAAATCAACAAGATTCCTGAAGATATTGCCGATAATGGGCTCCATGTTCGCCAATCACTTGCTACTTGCTCTTCTCTCCAAACTGCACTTTCTCCTCTACAACCTGTCAAAGAAGGGATGTAGGAGCAGTGTATATATAGGATTACAGTAGCCAATCATATTTGGAACCCCAAAAAGGGCCCCAAAATGGGCGTGCTTAAAAGCCGGATCCGGCGCATTACGGCGTCAACGGATGCCAACCGGATACACCGGATGAGACGTATGCGGTTTTTTGCCGCATTCGTGAACCGGATGCGGCGAAAAACCGGATGCGGCACATCCGTTGTTCAGAGAAAATACCGCATGCGGCGCTGCGGCTAAATGCCGGGGGCGCCGTTTAGGCGCCCGCCGGATGTGTGAAACAGGCCTAACCCTGTCTCCTATCAGACCCTGAACCCTGTAATCAGTCCAAAGAAGGATCCTGATTACCACCAAAGGGATATGGGCTGATCTCAGCTAAATACACAGATTAGACATATAAGACAGACAGGATAGAACTCTCTTGCATACACACTCAAACACCGAAGGAACATAAATGGTCTGGGAAATAAACTCTAAGCAAGTTAAGCTTAAAACAACTAAGGAGCTCTCAACTAGACTCTATACAGATTCATTCCTATCTGTGGTCTGCATGAAGGGTTTCACTGGCAACTCCCAAAGCAGATAACCAGAAACTTAAAGGAAACCAATCAACAAATAATCAATTGCAGCCGGGAGAAACTGCACCCAGTCCCAGCACCGAGCACAGACAGAATTAACTCCCTAACTGCCAAACACAAAGAAACAGCAACTCAGCTGTGAGAAGTCAAAATGTGCAACCGCGACGATCTTCGTGGCAATGCACACATGACAGTACCCCCCCTTCTACGAGGGGCCTCCGGACCCTCAGGGCCAGGACTGCCCGGGTGAGTTCTGTGGAAGGTCCGAACCAAACGATCTGCGTTAACATCAGACGCAGGGACCCACGTCCTCTCCTCCGGACCATACCCCTTCCAATGCACCAAGTACTGAAGGGAGCGGCGATTCAGGCGAGAGTCAATGATTTTTGATACTTGAAATTCCAAGTTACCATTGACCAACACTGGAGGAGGAGGTAGAGGTGACGGTATGACTGGTGCCACATACCTTTTAAGTAATGACTTGTGGAACACATTATGAATTTTAAAAGTAGAAGGGAGTTCCAGACGAAATGCCACAGGATTAATTATGGAACTGATCCTGTACGGCCCGATGAATCTGGGACCCAGTTTACAGGAGGGCACTTTAAGTTTTATATTCCTGGTAGACAACCATACCAGATCGTTCACATTCAGATCTGGACCAGAAACTCTCCTCCTATCCGCCATACGTTTGTAACGGTTCCCCATCGTACTCAAATTATTCAATACACCTCGCCACACAGAAGCAAGTGACGACGAGAAACGCTCCTCCTCAGGAACCCCAGAAGGACCCCCCCATTGAAAGTACAAAACTGGGGATGAAAACCATATGCCCCAAAAAACGGGGACTTACCAGTGGACTCGTTCCGCCTGTTGTTAAGAGCGAACTCTGCCAGAGGCAAGAAAGATGACCAGTCCTCCTGGTTCTCCGAGACAAAACACCGGAGATATGTCTCTAAACTCTGATTCAGACGCTCTGTCTGACCATTGGTCTGTGGATGAAAAGCCGAGGAAAACGACAATTGCATCCCCCGACGTAAACAAAATGCCCTCCAAAATTTGGACACAAACTGAGACCCCCTATCTGACACCACATCAGAAGGCAACCCATGAAGTCTCACGATCTCCCTAATGAACACCTGCGCCAGAGTTTTAGCATTAGGGAGTGCAGGAAGAGCAACGAAATGTGCCATCTTACTGAACCTGTCAACAACCACCAGTATGACAGTATTCCCTGACGACGGAGGAAGATCCGTAATGAAGTCCATAGATAAATGAGTCCATGGACGCTCCGGAAGTTTCAAGGGTAAAAGGGTCCCAGATGGACGGGTATGAGGAGTTTTAGAGCGAGCACAAACCCCACAGGACGCGACAAAAGTTATAACATCTTTATTAGCGTTAGGCCACCAAAATCGGCGAGAAAGGAGATCTAAAGTAGCCTTACTCCCTGGATGTCCTGCTAAAGCAGAATTATGATGTGCCTCAATAACCTTTTGTCTCAACTGATTCGGGACAAACAGTCTCCCTGGAGGTCCTGCAGGGGCGTCCCTCTGAGCCTCTAACACCTCCTCCTCAAGCTCAGAACATACAGCCGACACTACCACCCCCTCCTGAAGGATAGGAATCGGGTCATCCGTTTTCCCGGCCCCTGGGAAACTGCGAGACAAAGCATCAGCCTTTACATTCTTAGACCCCGGACGATAAGTGACGACAAAATTAAACCTGGTAAAAAACAACGACCATCGAGCTTGTCTGGAATTCAGACGCTTAGCGGATTCTAAATACAGCAGGTTCTTGTGATCAGTGATAACGGTGACCGGGTGGACTGCCCCCTCCAAAAAGTGACGCCATTCCTCAAAAGCCAATTTAATGGCCAAAAGTTCCCTATTGCCGATATCATAATTCCTTTCGGCGGACGACAATTTCTTAGAAAAGAAAGCGCACGGATGCCATTTACCAGGGGACGGACCCTGGGACAATATAGCACCCACCCCTACGTCAGACGCGTCCACCTCCACAATGAACGGCTGAGATACATCTGGTTGGATGAGAACGGGTGCCGAAGCAAAACATCTCTTTAAAGAGGAAAAGGCTTGACAAGCTTTGTCCGACCACCTAGAAAAATCCGTCCCTTTTCTCGTCATGTCAGTGAGAGGTTTGACGACAGACGAGAAATTACAAATAAATTTCCGGTAGTAATTAGCAAACCCCAAAAAACGCTGCAGAGCCTTAAGATCCCCTGGTTGATCCCATTCAAGCACTGCTCTCACCTTTTCAGGGTCCATACGGAAACCGGAGGCTGACACCAAAAAACCCAAAAACTGAAGTTCCTGTACGGCAAAAACACACTTCTCCAGTTTGGCGTATAGTTTATTGTCTCGCAAGATCTGCAACACCTGTCTCACATGCTCCTGGTGAGACACAAGATCTGGCGAGTAAATTAAAATGTCATCCAAATATACGACCACAAACACCCCCACAAGGTGACGAAAAATGTCATTAACAAAATGTTGGAATACTGCTGGTGCAGTAGTCAGACCAAAAGGCATAACCAGGTTTTCATAATGTCCCTCCGGCGTGTTAAACGCCGTTTTCCACTCATCCCCCTCTTTTATTCTAATCAGATTATACGCCCCCCTGAGATCCAATTTAGAGAACCATTTGGCGCCAACAATTTGATTGAAGAGATCAGGAATAAGAGGGAGTGGATACGGATCTCGAACAGTAATCCGATTAAGTTCGCGAAATCCAAGCAAGGGCGTAGGCCTCCATCTTTTTTCTTCACAAAGAAGAACCCCACGGCTACAGAGGAAGATGAAGGTCTAATATGCCCTTTGGCCAGACTTTCGGAAATATAATCTTTCATAGCCTGTCTTTCAGGACCAGAAAGATTATACAACCTAGCTTTAGGTAACTTAGCATCAGGAAGTAGATTAATAGAGCAGTCATACACACGATGAGGAGGCAACTCCCGACACCCCTCCTCAGAAAAAACATCCCCAAAATCCTCCAAAAAAGGAGGCAATGTACTAGGTACGACCGCACTGATGACTGTGTTCATGCAGTTGCTTTTGCAAAACTCACCCCATTGGCTTATCTCTCTGGACTGCCAATTAATTACAGGGTTATGTTTAACCAGCCAAGGAAGTCCCAACACAATGGGAGTAGGTAAACCCTCCAACACATAACAAGATAATTGTTCCCTATGTATTGCCCCTACCCGAAGGTCAATGTTATGAACCTCATGAACAAAGCTACCTTGGCCGAGAGGCCTGGCGTCAATGGAAAAAATAGGGATCGGTTTGACCAATACACTCAGATGCATACCTTGAGCCTGAGCAAACTGAGCGTCAACCAGATTGGCGCCGGAACCACTATCCAGAAGAACAGACAATCTCTTCACTCTAGTACCAAACACCACCTCCACTGGTACAAGGAACTGAGAAGAACCGGCGGATGAAATACATACTCCCAGGTTGTCATCCACCACACAACCTGGGATTAGCAGTTTTCCGGCGACTTTTTACTTAACAAGACACGGGATGGACATTCTCCAACAAAATGTCCCTCTTTCCCGCAGAAAAAACACCTTCTAGTCCTGCGGCGTGCCGCCAATCCCCTACTACGAAAAGATGTCCCTCCCAACTGCATAGGCTCATCCGAACAGACAAGGGGAACCTCAACATAAGGGACTTTAGTAGTAGGTGGAGTAACAACAGGGAGTGGAGTTACCTCACCCCTCTCCCGAAGCCGTCTATCAGTACGGATAGCTAGGGCCATAGCAGCCTCCAGAGAAGGAGGAGACTCATACTGAGCCAAAACGTCTTTTAATTTGTCAGAAAGCCCATGACAAAACTGGCTCCTAAGAGCTGGGTCATTCCACTGAGTATCCGTGGCCCATCTACGAAACTCAGAAGCAAATTCCTCCGCAGGACGATCTCCCTGCTGAATCTTACGTAATTTAGTCTCAGCAAGAGAGACCCGATCTGGGTCATCATATACCAATCCCAGAGCAGTAAAAAATTGATCTACAGACTGTAGAGCCGGGGATCCCGGAGGAAGGGAAAATGCCCAGGATTGAGGGTCCCCTTGAAGAAGTGAGACAAAAATTCCCACTCTCTGCTCATCACTCCCTGATGATCGCGGCCGAAGCCGAAAATACAATTTACATGCCTCCCGGAAGGTAAAAAATTTGTCTCGCCCACCAGTGAACCTATCTGGAAGAGCTACTTTAGGTTCAACTCTGGTTTGCTCCAGGGGAGACAAAACTTTGGACTTAATGTCCGTCAGCTCCATGGATAATCCCTGCAACTGCAGAGCCAGCTGGGCTACTGGATCCATGGTAACTAGAGATAATTTTTTATGGCCAGTGAAAATGTCACGCTGTCTAATGATATGACTACAATGTCAGTAAACTATTTATACAGGAACCACACTCTATACAACATATAGTTTAGCAACATCAGAATGTAAGTATAAAATAGATTTACCTGACACAATATCAGCAGAACTTAGGTTAATCTTGAGGACTAGATGTGCAGAAACGATATCATTGAACTCAGGTTAATCTTGAGGACTTGATGAGCTGAAACAGAAAGAGGAGGACCGGCTCTAACCTGAACCCTTCACTGGGTCCTAACTAATCCCTTTGGAGGTACTGATAATGGTTCAGAGGTCAAGTCTCCAGCCTAACCCTGTCTCCTATCAACCCTGAACCCTGTAATCAGTCCAAAGGAGGATCCTGATTACCACATCCGTTGTTCAGAGAAAATACCGCATGCGGCGCTGCGGCTAAATGCCGGGGCGCCGTTTAGGCGCCCGCCGATGTGTGAAACAGGCCTAACCCTGTCTCCTATCAGACCCTGAACCCTGTAATCAGTCCAAAGAAGGATCCTGATTACCACCAAAGGGATATGGGCTGATCTTAGCTAAATACACAGATTAGACATATAAGACAGACAGGATAGAACTCTCTTGCATACACACTCAAACACCGAAGGAACATAAATGGTCTGGGAAATAAACTCTAAGCAAGTTAAGCTTAAAACAACTAAGGAGCTCTCAACTAGAGTCTATACAGATTCATTCCTATCTGTGGTCTGCATGAAGGGTTTCACTGGCAACTCCCAAAGCAGACAACCAGAAACTTAAAGGAAACCAATCAACAAATAATCAATTGCAGCCGGGAGAAACTGCACCCAGTCCCAGCACCGAGCACAGACAGAATTAACTCCCTAGCTGCCAAACACAAAGAAACAGCAACTCAGCTGTGAGAAGTCAAAATGTGCAACCGCGACGATCTTCGTGGCAATGCACACATGACAGTGACACATATATATATATTTATATTTATAGTTCATACACTTCTACATAGTATAATAGCCGCTAATTCAATTGACGGCTTTTGTGAAAATGCAGAACCCGACATGAAATGACACTTGGTGTACATAGGGTTAACCATGTCTTTTCATGTCCTTTGCTATCTGATTTGCACAAACAATTACATCAGTCTATGTGTGCAAAATTTCACACCTGTAGGGGTTAATTAAAGGTGTAAATTTGTAGCAAAAAAGTCAGTTTTTTTTACAACGAATTTACACCTTTAATTAACCCCTACAGGTGTGAAATTTTGCACACAGACTGATGTAATTGTTTGTGCAAATCAGATTGCAAACGACATGAAAAGACATGGTTAACCCTATGTACACCAAGTGTCATTTCATGTCGGGTGCTTCTGTCTTTTCACAGAAGCCGGCTTTACCCGGCAATTGAATCAGAGGATATTTTACTATGTAGAAGTGTATAAACTATACATATATGTATATATATATGTCACAATGACATGTATATATATATGTATATATGTATTCTATGTGTGTATATTTAGTGTTTACAAGGAAATAAAGGTTTTTTTTAGTTGCGATATTTTGTTCCCATAGACTTACATGGGACTTCCGGTATCGGAATCGAATATCGCCGATATTTAGTGATATCGGCGATACCATTCCGATCCGATATTTTTAGATATCGAGCAGTATCGCTCAACACTACCAGGGAGTAAAGCAACTGTGGATCTCCTTTCACGCCGGTTTTGGTGGCCTAACTTAAATAAGGAGGTGGTAACTTTTGTCGCGTCCTGTGGGGTTTGTGCACGCTCTAAGACCCCACATACCCATCCGTCTGGGGCCCTCTTACCTTTGAAAATCCCGGAGCGTCCATGGACCCATCTGTCTATGGACTTCATTACGGACCTCCCTCCATCTTCAGGTAAAACTGTCATACTAGTTGTAGTTGACAGGTTCAGCAAAACGGCACATTTTATTGCTCTTCCTAATGCTAAAACTCTGGCGCAGGTGTTCATTGGGGAGATTGTGAGACTTCACGGGTTGCCTTCCGATGTGGTGTCGGATCGGGGGTCTCAGTTTGTGTCCAAATTCTGGAAGGCATTTTGTTCACGGCGGGGGATGCAATTGTCATTTTCTTCGGCTTTTCATCCGCAGACCAATGGTCAGACAGAGCGTCTGAATCAGAGCTTAGAGACATATCTCCGGTGTTTTGTCTCAGAGAACCAGGAGGACTGGTCTTCTTTCTTGCCTCTGGCAGAGTTCGCTCTTAACAATAGGCGGAGCGAGTCCACTGGTAAGTCCCCGTTTTTTGGGGCATATGGTTTTCACCCCCAGTTTTGTACTTTCAATGGGGGGGGCTCTTCTGGGGTTCCTGAGGAGGAACGATTTTCGTCGTCACTTGCTTCAGTCTGGAGAGGAGTGCTGAATAATCTGAGTACTATGGGGAACCGATACAAACGTATGGCTGATAGGAGGAGAGTGTCTGGTCCGGACCTAAGTGTGAACGATCTGGTATGGTTGTCTACCAAGAATATAAAACTTAAGGTTCCCTCCTGGAAACTCGGTCCCAGGTTCATCGGGCCATACAGGATCAGTTCGATAATTAATCCGGTGGCATTCCGTCTTGACCTCCCTCCTACGTTTAAAATCCACAATGTGTTCCACAAATCGTTGCTTAAGAGGTACGTGGCGCCAGTTATACCGTCACCTCTACCTCCTCCTCCAGTGGTGGTCAATGGTAACTTGGAGTTTCAGGTGTCAAAGATCATTGACTCACGTCTGAATCGCCGGTCCCTTCAGTACTTTGTTCATTGGAAGGGGTATGGTCCTGAGGAGAGGACGTGGGTCCCTGCGTCTGATATTAACGCAGACCGATTGGTTCAGGCCTTCCACACAACTCACCCAGACAGACCTGGCCCTGAGGGTCCAAAGGCCCCTCGTAGAAGGGGGGTACTGTCACGGGTGTATCGCCACGAAGATCGTCGTGATTTCACATTCTGACTTCTCGCAGCTGAGTTGTTGGTGCTTGGTGTTTGTTGGCAGTGAGGGAGTTAATTCTACCTTTCTCTGTGCTTAGACTAGGTCCAGCCTCGCCCGGCTGCTGTGTATTAGGCACTAATTAGCTTCCTTCAAATACCTGCCAGTCTGCTTGAGAATTGTCGGTGAAATTTTATCTCCTTAACCTTTTGTGTTCCCTCTGTAGTTGAAGTTTTGTTGAAAGGCAGTATTTACTTTACCCCTTGTCTGTCTCGTTTGTCTTATACTGTTTGTAAGCTGTGACCTGGCCATTCCCTGTGGTGGTAATCAGGGTCCTTCTCAGGACTAGATTACAGTGGTCAGGGACCTACAGGAGACAGGGTTACGCTGGTGGCCTGGACCTCTGTACCATTAACAGTACCTCCAGGTAGAGGGACTAGTCAGGACCCCAGTTTAGGGTCAGCATAGACCCCGGTCTACCTCTATCCTGAGACAAGCGTGACAGCTGGGGTGTATATAGAGGCTGCTGGGGTGTATATAGAGGCTGCTGCTGGGTGTATATAGAGGCTGCTGGGCTGTATATAAAGGCTGCTGAGGTTTATATAGAGGCTGCTGGGGTGTATATAGAGGCTGGTGCTGGGTGTATATAGAGACTGCTGGGTGTATATAGAGGCTGCTGCTGGGGTTTATATAGAGGCTGCTGCTGGATGTATATAGAGGCTTCAGGGGTGTATATAGAGGCTGCTGGGGTGTATATAGAGGCTGCTGGGGTGTATATAGAGGCTGCTGGGCTGTATATAGAGGCTGCTGGGCTGTATATAGAGGCTGCTGGGCTGTATATAGAGGCTGCTGGGGTGTATATAGAGGCTGCTGCTGTGTATATAGAGGCTGCTGCTGTGTATATAGAGGCTGTTGCTGTTTATATATAGGCTGGTGGGGTGTATATAAAGGCTGCTGTGCTGTATATAGAGGCTGCTGTGGTGTATATAGAGGCTTCTGGGGTGTATATAGAGGCTGCTGGGGTGTATATAGAGGGCTGCTGAGGTGTTTATAGAGGCTGTTGGGGTGTATATAGAGGCTGCTGGGCTGTATATAGAGGCTGCTGGGGTGTATATAGAGGCTGCTGAGGTGTATATAGAGGCTGCTGCTGGGGTGTATATAGAGGCTGCTGGGCTGTATATAGAGGCTGCTGAGGTGTATATAGAGGCTGCTGGGGTGTATATAGAGGCTGCTGGGGTGTATATGTGTAGCCCTGGTATGTAAGGCACACATAAAATCCTGGAGGATGTGCGGAGAGGTAACAGTTTAATGCTTGATATCCATTCACTCCATCACACACTTGGACACACCCATAGAGTATATAAGGTAGTGACATGCAGAAGAGCTCAGATCAGTGGAGTCTGTTTCCTGTCTGAGAAGAGCTCAGATCAGTGGAGTCTGTTTCCTGTCTGAGAAGAGCTCAGATCAGTGGAGTCTGTTTCCTGTCTTCGGACAGTGCAGTTGAGTGCCAGTGGAGTCTGGACTTGGAAGGAGAGGAGAAAGGATTGAATCCTCGCAGAGTTAGCGTAGCTCACCTGACAAGCAAGTGGAGGCTAGTACGGGTGAAGTGGATCATCCTAGCCTAGTCAGAGCTACCCTTAATCAGTACCTCAGCAGAAGTCGAAGCTAGGAGGATACTGAGAGCTACTCAGCGAGCTCTGGAGAAAGTTGACTTTACCATCGAAGCTCCAAGTGTTATTGCTAAGAGCAGAAGCAGGGGGAAGGGCAAAGTGGAGAAGACAGATAGAGAAGTGCTTTAGGTATTGGATTGCCTGCACTAAATTGCCGGACACCGGAGTCCGAAGTGTTGCTACTGTTTCAGGCATAGTAACAAGAAAACCGGAGGCATCTGGACTACAGGTCGCAGAGAGCAGCCCTAGTGTCAATACGTAACCGGAGTCAGGTGGAACAGGGACTTTGAGTCAAGCGCAGACAAAAGTAAGGACTTAGTTTCATCATTAGAAGGCTCCACCACAACGTTGGCCGGGCAGTACAGCTATTGAGACAGCTGGAGAGTTTAGAGTTAACTTCGCTTCAGGCAAGTTAGACTCACCTACATATTGGAAAGTTAAGGAGGCCTCTAACCTGCTCGGCTGCTACCTGAATGTGCACTCTCCACCCCGACCAGCTTCCCGGGATCTGCTTGAACCATCATCAGTAAAAGGTATGAAAAGGAACTACCTTGTGTGTGACTGAATTCTTACCATACCCTGCATCATCATCCCCATAGACTTCCAGGGACTCGTCTCACCTGTGGGAGACTTACTACCAAGCTGCCCCATAACATCCCCTGTGCAAGTCCTTAGAGCAGCGCTGGTACAATTTACCAGAAACCGCAGGTGGCGTCACGAACTACCTAATAATCCCCTGTAAATATTTCCCTAATCGCATTGACTGCTACCAGTGCTTATGCAAAGAGCAAAAGCAGGGCGAAGGGCGCAGTGGAGAAGACATAGAGAAGTGCTTCAGGTATTGGATTGCCTGCACTAAATTGCCGGACACCGGGTCCGAAGCGTTGCTAGAGTTTCAAGCATAGTAACAAGATACTCGGAGGCTATCTGGACTACAGGTCGCAGAGAGCAGCCCAAGCGCTGATACGTAACCGGAGACAGGGAAAACAGGAGTCTAGCCTGATCAGCAAATATAGACTTAGTTTTCACCACTTAGAAGTTTCCACCACAAAGTCGGCCGGCTTGTCAGCTATTGAGAAAGCTGGAGATTGTAGAGTTAACTTCGCTTCACGCAAGTTTGGACTCTGAGATATACGAAGTAAAGGAGGCCTCTAACCTGCTCAGCGGTTACCCGAATGTGCATTCTCCACCCGACCAGATCCCCGGGATCTGCTTGAACCATCTACCAGTAAAAGGTATGAAAAGAAGCTGCATTGTGTGTGACTGAATTATTACTACACCCTGCATCATCATCACCATAGACTTCCAGGGACCCGTCTCACCTGTGGGAGACTTACTACCAAGCTGCCCCATAACATCCCCTGTGAAAGTCCTTATAGCAGCGCTGGTTCAATTAACCAGATACCACAGGTGGCGTCACGAACTACCTATACTAACAATCCCCTGTAAATATCCCCCATTGCACGACCGCCAGGGCCACGGACCGAGCCACCGCTACCAGTGACAACTCCCATAGATTTCCATGGGCTCGGCTCCGAGTACCCCATAGCCCTGGTATCCACAATTGTGGGGCGAGTCAACTAAAAACTTGGCGTCACGAACAGGATCCGAAACTTACAAGATCGTAAGCCCTGTGTGCCTAAATTGAACTGTTTGCTGTATGTCACTATTGGCGCCAAAATACCGCCATTTTGCCGCCAAGTTGGCGCCCTGAGGCGCTGGTGAAGAAGGTGGGCGTACCTTCGTGGGCGTGTACCCCCCTGAAGCGCGAAAAGTTATGGCCGCCCTCTCCAAGGCCTACTACAATGTGCGATCCAGCCACACTGCAAAGGAAATACGCCTCCTCTTCATCCTCTATGCGAAGAGGAGGAGACGCAAATCCCGCCTCCACGGAAAGGACCAGAATGTTCCTGTTGGATACCACAGTGAGACCTGGACCGAGATGGCGGAAGGACAGGAGAATCAGTGCCCAGTACCGGAGGACTGTCTGCCTGTGCCGGAGCTGTCCCCAGATCGGGACACCGACCCCGCCATGATGGAGCTGCGGAGGGAGAACGCAGAGCTGAAGAAGAAGCTGCAGAATCGTGCAATTCGACAAGAGACGGAGAGACGCTGGCGCACCCAAACACAGCGGCTGCTGTGGGACGCCATGTTCTCTCCCACAAGTGAAATACCGTCTCTTGATACCCCTCTATCACTGGATTATCCAAAGGCCCTGATGAAAAAGGCTGCGGAGCGACTGGAGGCGGACGCCAGATATGCTGTACCTGATCCCACCGATGGAGCGGTGGAGGCGAAGGAGGCTGAGGAGGTCCTGCCCGTCCCTAAGAGCCAGCCAGGTCAGGAGGCCGCAGCGGATTACCGTTCCCCAGCGGGGACTCCGGAGGGGTCCTGCCCATCGTTGCCAGACGTCGACTGGGATGCAATGGAGCGGATTGATGACGTCACGTACGCTGTCCAGTGGGAAAGAGATGCAGTGTCGTGAAGAGGAGCAGCGAAGCCGGCAGGAGGAAGAGCGAGAGGTGCAGCAGAACCGACAACGCCAATATGAGCAGTTGGTCGCGGACAAGGAGATGGTCCGCAAGGACAAAGGTACCCTGCGGGAACCGCGGCATCAGGGGTGCGTTGTGGAATTCCAGCTCCGCAAGGGCTGGGGTTTCATCCGCGAGCCGGGACTTTATCAAGGGGTTTTTGTAAGCCGCCGAGATGTGGAGTCCCACCTGCCCATCGGTCATCCGGGTAGGGACCTAGCTAATGGGGACATAGTTAGTTATACACAGCACTGGGGTCTGAAGGGGTGGTATGCCCTAAACGTGTCTGTCGTCAGCGACCCCGTCCCCGACGCCGGTAACGTCACCACTACCGCAGCGTCCCCGTCTCGAGCTCAAATAGCACCAGGCCGTGCCCCGGAATCGCCCCCTGCAGGCCCATCGCAATCTACGACGCGATCGGCATCGCTACCTGCTCGCACCTCTGCACCCAAATCTCCCTTTGTATCGCAAACTGCGGTTAAATTTGAATCGCTACCTGCAACGCAAACTGCGACGCAATCGGCGTCTCACAAGGAGAAAGCACCCGGCGTGCCCCAAGCGGTTCGCACAAGAACTGTAGCGACCCAAACCCTGATAGCAGGTCACGACCTGTTTGTCATGTGCTCTAAGGAGCATCGCATTGTTCCAGCCCCCGGGGTGGAAAATGTAGTTGAAGTAATTAAAAAGTAAAGACCGGTAGGATCCAGACAGGGGTCTACCGCATGTAACGTTGTAGAAAGTTTGAGAATTTTTGCCAGATTTGCACTTTATTGCCAAATGTATGATGATGAGATATATCTATGTTTTCTATAATGAGTAGAATACCCGGCTGGGTACCAGAATGAAAATTTGAAAAAGTTGAGTGCATAGTTTTGCATCAAATACCCTGGTTGGGTAAAGTGAAGTTAAAGTTAAAACAAGTATATATATATAGATATATAATGTGAATATTGAAGTGAAATGTACGTATGTGTCTTTAACCATGCCAATGGACTGCGTGGCTGTGGACTGAGCCAGCCCAAAAACTGTATCCTGTAAATAGTTGCACTTCGGTGCCTTATCTTGGTTTCACACGAAGCCTTGAACTACCTCTGAACGAAAACCCGTATGGTGTGGCCTAGAGTGAGGTCTGCAGTCAGAAGTCCTGCAGCCCACCCAGGACCCACGTGGGAGGTTTGGTGCGGGTCCTCCAAAAGAATAAAGTCAAGTATTAATGTGAATATTTATTGAAGTGTCTTGATGTTTTGATACTTTTGTATTTTCCTACTGTACAAAATGCAACGTTTAAGAATCCTCACCTCCCGGATGGGATGAGTTTGATGTTATTGTTAATGCAAAACAAAAATGTCTTTCTTTTTCTATTTTACAGCCCGGGAGTGCTGTGTTTTACCAAGGGGGGATGTGTAGCCCTGGTATGTAAGGCACACATAAAATCCTGGAGGATGTGCGGAGAGGTAACAGTTTAATGCTTGATATCCATTCACTCCATCACACACTTGGACACACCCATAGGGTATATAAGGTAGTGACATGCAGAAGAGCTCAGATCAGTGGAGTCTGTTTCCTGTCTGAGAAGAGCTCAGATCAGTGGAGTCTGTTTCCTGTCTGAGAAGAGCTCAGATCAGTGGAGTCTGTTTCCTGTCTTAGGACAGTGGAGATCAGTCAGTCAGTGAAGCAGGGTAGCTCACCTGATGAGAAAGAAGAGTTGCAGCAGATACTTCAGCCGCCTGTCCCAAGGACAGTGAAGTTCAGTCGATACAGATTCCTGAACTAGGAGAATACTGAGAATCTGTCAGCGAGCTCTAAGAAAGAAGCAAGAAGAATTGACTTTTACCGCCAAGAAAGTTGGAGTGCTTATGTTAAGAGCGCGAGCAGGGCGAAGGGCGCAGTGGAAGAAGTTAGAGCAGTGCCTTAGGTATAGGATTACCTGCACAATTTACCCAGTCACTGGGGACCGAAGTGTTGCTACTGTTTCAGGCATAGTAACGAGAAAACCAGAGACTCGCTGGACTACAAGTCGCAGGAGTAAGCCCTTAGTGTCGGTACGTAACCGGAGTCAGGGAGAACAGTCTAGCCTGATCAGCAAATATAGACTTGGGTCTCACCACTGGAAGGCTCCACCACAATGCTGGCCGGGCAGTACAGCTATAGAGTTAGCTGGAGTATTCGGAGTTAACTACGCTTCATGCAAGTTGGACTCACCTACATATTGGAAGTTAAGGAGGCCTCTAACCTGCTCAGCTGTTATCTCGAAGCACATTCTCCACCCCAACCAGCTCCCAGGGATCTGCCTAACATCTTGAAAATAAAAGTTATGGAAAGAAGCTGCATTGTGTGAGACTGTGTTCATTTATCCACACCCCTGCACTATCACCATCACCATAGACTCAGAGGGACCAGTCCCACCTGTGGGGGACCTGACATCTAGCTGCCATAACATCCCCTCAGAGATCTATTCAGCAGCGCTGGTCTTTAGTGATCAGAAAACTACAGGTGGCGTCACGAACTGTTATCTACCTATCCCCTGTAAATAATATCCCCCCATCATACGCCTGACCGCCAGGGCCACGGACCGAGCCACCGCTACCAGTGACAACCCCCATAGACTTCCATGGGCTCGGCTCTGAGTACCCCATAGCCCTGGTAACCCACAATTGTGGTGCGTGGTCGAGTCATATATAGAGGCTGCTGGGCTGTATATAGAGGCTGGTGGGGTGTATTTAGAGGCTGCTGGGGTGTATATAGAGGCTGCTGGGTGTATATAGAGGCTGCTGCTGTGCATATAGAGGCTGGTGGGGTGTATGTAAAGGCTGCTAGGCTGTAAATAGGGGCTGCTGGGGTGTATATAGAGGCTTCTGGGGTGTATATAGAGGCTGCTGGGGTGTATATAGAGGCTGCTGGGGTGTTTATAGAAGCTACAGGGGTGTATATAGAGGCTTCTGGGGTGTATATAGAGGCTGCTGGGGTGTATATAGAGGCTGCTGGGGTGTATATAGAGGCTGCTGGGGTGTATATAGTGGCTGCTGTGGTGTACATAGAGGCTGCTGAGGTGTACATAGAGGCTGCTGGAGTGTATATAGAGGCTGCTGGAGTGTATATAGAGGCTGCTGCTGGGGTGTATATAGAGGCTGCTGCTGGGGTGTATATAGAGGCTGCTGGGCTGTATATAGAGGCTGCTGAGGTGTATATAGAGGCTGCTGGGATGTATATAGAGGTTGCTGAGGTGTTTATAGAGGCTGCTGGGGTGTATATAGAGGCTGCTGGGGTGTATATAGAGGCTGCTGCTGGGTGTATATAGAGGCTGCTGCTGGGTGTATATAGAGGCTGCTGGCTGTATATAGAGGCTGCTGAGGTGTATATAGAGGCTGCTGGGGTGTAAATAGAGGCTGTTGCTGGGGTGTATATAGAGACTGCTGGGGTGTATATAGATGCTGCTGGGGTGTATATAGAGTATGCTGGGGTGTATATAGAGGCTGCTGGGCTGTATAAAGAGGCTGCTGGGGTGTATATAGAGGCTGCTGGGGTGTATATAGAGGCTGCTGGGCTGTCTATAGAGGCTGCTGGGCTGTATATAGAGACTGCTGGGCTGTATATAGAGGCTGCTGGGGTGTATATAGAGGCTGCTGCTGTGTATATAGAGGCTGGTGGGGTGTAATAAAGGCTGCTGTGCTGTATATAGAGGCTGCTGGGGTGTATATAGAGGCTTCTGGGGTGTATATAGAGGCTGCTGGGGTGTATATAGAGGCTGCTGAGGTGTTTATAGAGGCTGCTGGGGTGTATATATAGGCTGCTGGGCTGTATATAGAGGCTGCTGGGGTGTATATAGAGGCTGCTTGGGTGTATATAGAGGCTGCTACTGGGGTGTATATAGAGGCTGCTGAGGTGTATATAGAGGCTGCTGGGGTGTATATAGAGGCTGCTGGGGTGTATATAGAGGCTGCTGTTGGGGTGTATATAGAGGCTGCTGCTGGGGTGTATATAGAGGCTGCTGCTGGGATGTATATAGAGGCTTCTGGGTGTATATAGAGGCTGCTGGGTTGTAAGAGGCTGCCGGGGTGTATATAGAGGCTGCTGGGGTGTATATAGAGGCTGCTGGGTGTATATAGAGACTTCTGGGCTGTATATAGAGTCTTCTGGGGTGTATATAGAGGCTGCTGGGGTGTATATAGAGGCTGCTGGGGTATATATAGAGGCTGGTGGGGTGTATATAGAGGCTGCTGTTGGGTTGTATATAGAGGCTGCTGCTGGGGTGTATATAGAGGCTGCTGCTGGGATGTATATAGAGGCTTCTGGGGTGTATATAGAGGCTGCTGGGTTGTAAGAGGCTGCCGGGGTGTATATAGAGGCTGCTGGGGCGTATATAGAGGCTGCTGGGGTGTATATAGAGACTTCTGGGCTGTATATAGAGTCTTCTGGGTGTATATAGAGGCTGCTGGGGTGTATATAGAGGCTGCTGGGGTGTATATAGAGGCTGCTGGGGTATATATAGAGGCTGGTGGGGTGTATATAGTGGCTGCTAGGCTATACATAGAGGCTTCTGGGGTGTATATAGAGGCTGCTGGGGTGTATATGGAGGCTGCTGGGCTGTATATAGAGGCTGCTGGGGTATATATAGAGGCTGCTGGGTATATATAGAGGCTGCTGGGGTATATATAGAGGCTACTGGGGTGTATATAGAGGCTGCTGGGGTGTATATAGAGGCTGGTGGGGTGTATATAGAGGCTCCTGAGCTGTATATAGAGGCTGCTGGGGTGTATATAGAGGCTTCTGGGGTGTATATAGAGGCTGCTGGGGTGTATATAGAGGCTGCTGGGATATATAGAGGCTGCTGGGGTGTATATAGAGGCTGCTAGGGTGTATATAGAGGCTGCTGGGGTATATATAGAGGCTGCTGGGCTATATAGAGGCTGCAGGGGTGTATATAGAGGCTGCTGGGCTATATAGAGGCTGCTGGGGTGTATATAGAGGCTGCTGGGGTATATATAGAGGCTGCTGGGCTATATAGAGGCTGCTGGGGTGTATATAGAGGCTGCTGGGGTATATAGAGGCTGCTGGGCTGTATATAGAGGCTGCTGGGCTGTATATAGAGGCTGCTGGGGTGTATATAGAGGCTGCTGGGGTATATAGAGGCTGCTGAGGTATATAGAGGCTGCTGGGGTGTATATAGATGCTGCTGGGGTATATAGAGGCTGCTGGG
Organism: Oophaga sylvatica; assembly: GCA_033576555.1. NCBI lineage: Eukaryota > Metazoa > Chordata > Amphibia > Anura > Dendrobatidae > Oophaga > Oophaga sylvatica. Next base: position 32,317 of record JARQOD010002409.1, read on the forward strand.
CTGTATATAGAGACTGCTTGGGTGTATATAGATGCTGCTGGGTGTATATAGAGGGTGCTGGCTGTATATAAAGGCTGCTGTGGTGTATATAGAGGCTGCTGGGGTGTGTATAGAGGCTGCTGGGGTGTATATAGAGGCTGCTGGGCTGTATATAGAGGCTGCTGGGGTGTATATAGAGGCTGCTGGGGTGTATATAGAGGCTGCTGGGGTATATATAGAGGCTGCTGGGGTGTACAGTCATGGCCAAAAGTTTTGAGAATCACACAAATATTAATTTTTACAAAGTCTAATGCTTCACTTTTTCTAATGGCAATTTGCATATACTCCAGAATGTTATAAAGAGTGATCAGCTTAACAGCAATTACTTGCAAAGTCAATATTTGGCTAGAAAATGAACTTTATCCCCCAAAACACATTTCAACATCATTGCAGCCCTGCCTTAAAAGGACCAGCTAACCTCTTTTCAGTGATTGCTCCATTAACACAGGTGTGGGTGTTGATGGGGACATGGCTGGAGATCAATCTGTCATGATTAAGTAAGAATGACACCACTGGACACTTTAAAAGGAGGCTGGTGCTTGGCATCATTGTTTCTCTTCTGTTAACCATGGTTATCTCTAAAGAAACACGTGCAGTCATCATTGCAATGCACAAAAATGGCCTAACAGGGAAGAGTATCGCAGCTAGAAAGATTGCACCTCAGTCAACTATCTATCGCATCATCAAGAACTTCAAGGAGAGAGGTTCCATTGTTGGCAAAAAGGCTCCAGGGCGCCCAAGAAAGACCAGCAAGCGCCAGGACCGTCTCTTAAAAGTGTTTCAGCTGTGGGATCGGGCTACCAGCAGTGCAGAGCTTGCTCAGGAATAGCAGCAGGCAGGTGTGAGTGCATCTGGACGCACTGTGAGGCGGAGACTCATGGAGCAAGGCCTGGTCTCAAGGAGGGCAGCAAAGAAGCCACTTCTCTCCAGAAAAAACATCATGGACAGACTGATATTCTGCAAAAGGTACAGGCAGTGGACTGCTGAGGACTGGGGTAAAGTTATTTTCACTGATGAATCCCCTTTTCGATTGTTTGGGACATCAGGAAAATGCCTCATTCGGAGAAGACAAGGTGAGCGCTACCACCAGTCTTGTCTCATGCCAACTGTTAAGCATTCTGAAAACATTCATGTGTGGGGTTGCTTCTCAGCCAAGGGAATCGGCTCTCTCACAGTCTTGCCTAAAAACACAGCCATGAATAAAGAATGGTACCAGAATGTCCTCCAAGAGCAACTTCTCCCAACCCTCCAAGAGCATTTTGGTAATCAACAATGCCTTTTCCAGCATGATGGAGCACCTTGCCATAAAGCAAAGGTGATAACTAAATGGCTCTGGGAACAAAACATAGAGATTTTGGGTCCATGACCTGGAAACTCCCCAGATCTTAATCCCATTGAGAACTTGTGGTCAATCATCAAGAGACGGGTGGACAAACAAAAACCTAAAAATTCTGACAAAATGAAAGCATTGATTGTGCAAGAATGGACTGCTATCAGTCAGGATTTGGTCCAGAAGTTGATTGAGAGCATGCCAGGGAGAATTGCAGAGGTCCTGAAGAAGAAGGGTCAACACTGCAAATATTGACTTGCTGCATTAACTCATTCTAACTGTCAATATAAGCTTTTGTTACTCATATGTTTGCAATTATATTTCTGTCTGTGATAAAAACATCTGTCAAACACACACATAAAAACCAGAGGGCAGCAGATCATGTGAAAATATAATATTTGTGTCATTCTCAAAACTTTTGGCCATGACTGTATATAGAGGATGCTGGGGTTTATATAGAGGCTGCTGGGGTGTATGTAGAGGCTGCTGGGGTGTATATAGAGGCTGCTGGGTTGTATATAGAGGCTGCTGGGGTATATATAGAGACTGCTGGGGTATATATAGAGGCTGCTGCTGGGGTGTATATGAGTCGCACAGCCAGGGCCGTGGGGTACTCGGCACCGAGCCCGTTGATGTCTATGGGGGATGTCACGGGTAGCACAGCTCGGTCCGTTGCCCTGGGCGCTCACTGAAAATGGGGGATATTTACAGGGGATTAAATGTTGATATGGGGATTCGTGACGCCACTTGTGGTATCTGGTCAGGATGACCAGCGCTGCTATGCAGATCCACTGGAGGGTTAGTATTGTGCAGCTAGATGTTAAGCCTTCCACAAGTAAGGCTGATTCCTCCAGGGCAGATAGATGTATAAGAATGCAGGGCAGACGGGGACCCCGGCAGTCAGGGACAATAAGGGAGACACACACATAAGTCACTTTGGTACCTTTACTGTAGATGTTGCAGGCACTTCCCGGAGTACTGTAGGGTGAAGGATGCACATCCAGATTCCTCCACTGGTAGGTGTGTGGCCTCCTGTTCTCTGCCTTTTTGTAATAAAGTCTTGGCCTGCGTGTAGCTGGGCCTAACTTGATCTCCGTCTTGTACCTGACTGACTTTGTGGTTGGACCTTTTCTTGAAGTACACAGTCTCTATTTGCAGTGCACTGCTAGACTCCGTCCTCCTGATCCTGCTACGTATCAGCTCTGTGGTACTCCTGGGACTTGTAGTCCTCCAGGAACTCCGGTGTTCTCCTAATGGGTCGTGGAGATCCCTATAGGCTCGGACCCCGGTGTCCGGTGGTACTTGCTGAGATGAACTATTAAGGCTCATCTGTCTCATTAACTTCCACTCGCCTTCGGCCTACCTGGATCCTCACACGATCACACACTGGCAGTTGGTGGGCTGCCTCTTCACCGCTCTCTAAGCGTCGGCACGCTTTCTCTCTCTGAGCTGCACTCACTTACTTCAGCTCTGACTAGGCTGGAGTGGTCTCTGTTCCACCCGTACTAGCCTCCACTTGCTCATGAACTGAATAGCTCTGCAGCCTCTCTGAGCTCTCTGAGGTGACTGAGCTGCTAATTAAACTCAACTGCTCTGCTCTTTGACTGAGCTCTGACTGAACTCAAGCTTCCTGTGTTAAGGTTCTTTTATATGTCTAAAACAGCTCCCTGTGGTGGTCTTTTGGGATAAAATGAACATGTGTGAAGGTGCATAATGACCTCTAGTGGAATATTCTTTCAGTGCACCCTTCTGGAAGATATGGATCCAGTCGAAGCTGGGCTCCACATATATAGAGGCTGCTGGGGTGTATATAGAGGCTGCTGGGGTGTATATAGAGGCTGCTGGGGTGTATATAGAGGCTGCTGGGGTGTATATAGAGGCTGCTGCTGGGGTGTATATAGAGGCTGCTGCTGGGTTGTATATAGAGGCTGCTGCTGGGATGTATATAGAGGCTTCTGGGTGTATATAGAGGCTGCTGGGTTGTAAGAGGCTGCTGGGGTGTATATAAAGGCTGCTGGGGTGTATATAGAGGCTGCTGGGGTGTATATAGAGGCTGCTGGGCTGTATATAGAGGCTTCTGGGGTGTATATAGAGGCTGCTGGGTTGTAAGAGGCTGCTGGGTGTATATAGAGGCTGCTGGGGTATATATAGAGGCTGGTGGGGTGTATATAGTGGCTGCTAGGCTATACATAGAGGCTGCTGGGGTGTATATAGAGGCTTCTGGGGTGTATATAGAGGCTGCTGGGGTGTATATAGAGGCTGCTGGGCTGTATATAGAGGCTGCTGGGGTAATATAGAGGCTGCTGGGGTATATTAGAGGCTGCTGGGGTATATATAGAGGCTACTGGGGTGTATATAGAGGCTGCTGGGGTGTATATAGAGGCTGGTGGGGTGTATATAGATGCTGCTGAGCTGTATATAGAGGCTGCTGGGGTGTATATAGAGGCTTCTGGGGAGTATATAGAGGCTGCTGGGTTGTATATAGAGGCTGCTGAGGTGTATATAGAGGCTGCTGGGGTGTAAATAGAGGCTGTTGCTGGGGTGTATATAGAGACTGCTGGGGTGTATATAGAGGCTGCTGCTGGGGTGTATATAGAGGCTTCTGGGGTGTATATAGAGGCTGCTGGGGTGTATATAGAGGCTGCTGGGCTGTATAAAGAGCTGCTGGGTGTATATAGAGGCTGCTGGGGTGTTTATAGAGGCTGCTGGGCTGTATATAGAGGCTGCTGGGCTGTATATAGAGACTGCTGGGCTGTATATAGAGGCTGCTGGGATGTATATAGAGGCTGGTGGGGTGTAATAAAGGCTGCTGTGCTGTATATAGAGGCTGCTGGGGTGTATATAGAGGCTGCTGGGGTGTATATAGAGGCTGCTGAGGTGTTTATAGAGGCTGCTGGGGTGTATATAGAGGCTGATGGGCTGTATATAGAGGCTGCTGGGGTGTATATAGAGGCTGCTGGGGTGTATATAGAAGCTGCTGCTGGGGTGTATATAGAGGCTGCTGGACTGTATATAGAGGCTGCTGAGGTGTATATAGAGGCTGTTGGGGTGTATATAGAGGCTGCTGCTGGGGTGTATATAGAGGCTGCTGCTGGGATGTATATAGAGGCTTCTGGGGTGTATATAGAGGCTGCTGGGTTGTAAGAGGCTGCTGGGGTGTATATAGAGACTGCTGGGGTGTATATAGAGGCTGCTGGGTTGTAAGAGGCTGCTGGGGTGTATATAGAGGCTGCTGGGGTATATATAGAGGCTGGTGGGGTGTATATAGTGGCTGCTAGGCTATACATAGAGGCTGCTGGGGTGTATATAGAGGCTTCTGGGGTGTATATAGAGGCTGCTGGGGTGTATATAGAGGCTGCTGGGCTGTATATAGAGGCTGCTGGGGTATATATAGAGGCTGCTGGGGTATATATATGTGTAGCCCAGCTACGCAGGCACACATAAAATCCAGGAGAATGCACAGGAAGGCAACCACAAAAGCTTGTTATCATTCACTGTCACTCACACTTTCAGACACACCCACCAGGGGTATAGGAGGTGGTGACACGTAGCAGAGGGAGTCTAGTTTCCTGTCTCAGGACAGTGGAGATCATCAGTCTGTTATCCTGTCTGAGAAGAGCTCAGATCAGTCTGTTTCCTGTCTTCAGACAGTGCAGTTCAGTGCCAGTTCAGTCTGGACTAGGAGAGAGGACTGAATCCTCGCAGAGCTAGCATAGCTCATCTGACAAAGAAGTGGAGGCTAGTACGGGTGAAGAGCATCATCCTAGCCTAGTCAGAGCTACCCTTAATCAGTACCTCAGTAGAAGCTGAAACAAGGAGGATACTGAGAGCTGCTCAGCGAGCTCTGTAGAAAGCTGACTTTTCCATCGAAAGCTACCAGTGCTTATGCAAAGAGCAAAAGCAGGGCGAAGGGCGCAGTGGAGAAGACATAGAGAAGTGCTTCAGGTATTGGATTGCCTGCACTAAATTGCCGGACACCGGGGTCCGAAGCGTTGCTAGAGTTTCAAGCATAGTAACAAGATACTCGGAGGCTATCTGGACTACAGGTCGCAGAGAGCAGCCCAAGCGCTGATACGTAACCGGAGACAGGGAAAACAGGAGTCTAGCCTGATCAGCAAATATAGACTTAGTTTTCACCACTTAGAAGTTTCCACCACAAAGTCGGCCGGGCTTGTCAGCTATTGAGAAAGCTGGAGATTGTAGAGTTAACTTCGCTTCACGCAAGTTTGGACTCTGAGATATACGAAGTAAAGGAGGCCTCTAACCTGCTCAGCGGTTACCCGAATGTGCATTCTCCACCCCGACCAGATCCCCGGGATCTGCTTGAACCATCTACCAGTAAAAGGTATGAAAAGAAGCTGCATTGTGTGTGACTGAATTATTACTACACCCTGCATCATCATCACCATAGACTTCCAGGGACCCGTCTCACCTGTGGGAGACTTACTACCAAGCTGCCCCATAACATCCCCTGTGAAAGTCCTTATAGCAGCGCTGGTTCAATTAACCAGATACCACAGGTGGCGTCACGAACTACCTATACTAACAATCCCCTGTAAATATCCCCCATTGCACGACCGCCAGGGCCACGGACCGAGCCACCGCTACCAGTGACAACTCCCATAGATTTCCATGGGCTCGGCTCCGAGTACCCCATAGCCCTGGTATCCACCTCAGTGTGGTGCGAGTCATTCCTGGCATCACGAACAGGATACGAAAGCTTGCAATTGTGAGTCCTGTGTGTCTATTGAACTGTTTGCTGCATTTGGCGCCAAAATACCGCCATCTTTACCGCAAAATTCGCACCCTCAGGCGCTGGTGAAGGGGGGCGTACCTGAAAAAGCGCGCTGTTGCCTGGCTCCGCCCCCAGCTCTGACGCGGCGGCAGGTCCTGTGAAACAGGAAGTGAACGCTCTGACATCACAGTCCAGCGACAAAGGTCCTGTCTCCACCGCTGTGCCTGCAACAAAGGTCCTGTCTCCACTGCTGTGCCTGCGACGCTGCAGCCTGTGAAAGAGGTAGGCTCAGATTAACCAAGGGGGCACCAATATGTCGCAGCAACCGGCAGACGGAGCGGCTCCCGCCGGAGGCCCCAATAGCCCACCGCTTGGCGTCGTACCGCAGGATGGGGGTGCAGGCCCCTCACCTGGTCCGGTGGTCCCGCTCATGCCGCTAACCCTCCCATACATGCCTGGAGCGAAGTGGCTCCCCCAATACAGCGGCGAGCCCGACACCCTGCCAGGGTTTAAAAGGAAAATCTGTAGCATCTTAGATATGTACTCAATGACTGAGAAGCAAAAAGCTGCTGTGGTAATAGGACAGTTAGCGGGTGCGGCTGAGAGAGAAGTAGAGACTTGGCCCATTGCAGATCAGGAGTCGGTACCTGCGATACTCTTAAAGCTACAGGCCATCTTTGAGGACCGCACAGAAACGGATCTCCGGATGGCATTTTATCGGTGCTTCCAGGGACCGGGTGACAGTATTAGGGACTACGCCTGCCGACTACAGGGGGCCCTGCGAGCTCTTAAACAGGCTAACCCCACAAGTCCCATTGATGAGAGCCAAATGTTGAAGGAGCAATTTGTGCGGGGACTGAGGTCTCCCGAGGAAGGCAGGACTGTAAACTGGTGGTCCTTGGATCATCCAGATGCCACTTTTGATGCTCTAAAGGACATGGCAATAAAGGGACTGCGACCCCTGGAAAAGCCTGAGGTGGCAAATCAGTATCGCCCGGGTGAAGCCACTCTAAAGCCGGCAGTACCCACCTTTTCCCCGCAGGTGGCAGAAGCTACAATGCAGGTGGCGCCCCCTAGTGAGTTGGAATGTCTGCGCTCAGAAGTGCGCCAGCTGACTAAGAACTTGGCCACTGTAATGGAGGCCCTGCAACTGCGGAAAGAGGAAGGAGGAAAGATCCTACTAGCCGACTGTCCGGAGGATGTCCCTTGGATGAACCGGAGGAAATGGAGGACGTCGCCTCACCGGAGGAGGACCACGCCACCTCCAGGAGCGACTCCTGAGCAACACCATCCTCGCCGGGAGATCATCTGCTACCGCTGCAATCAAATAGGTCATATGGCTCACCAATGTCCTTTAAACGAGCCGATCCTGGGTCAGAGGGCCAACACCCAGGAGTAGACTCATCAGGCCCCTTAGACTGGAACCACAGGTTCGTGGGTGGACGGCCCTACCTGTCCATGATTCTGGACGGGATTGCAATCCCTGCACTGCTGGACACTGGATCTCAGGTGACCATCATACCTGATGTCCTTTACAATAAATTTTGGTCCATGGACAGCCTCCAGCCCCCGAGCCCTGACTTGACAGTGTACGCCACCAATGGTCTCCCTGTTGAAGTAATTGGAGCCAAAAACGTAAATGTAAAAGTGGGCAGGGTGGAGCTGAAGGATCAGGGACTCCTAGTAGTCAGGACTGTAAATGAGGAAAATGGTTTAAATGTGATACTAGTGTAACACCCCTTCAGGGCTACCACGGTACGCTGGGTGTTATGGGGGGTCTCACCTCTTTAGGGCGCAGTGCCTCCACCCGAATCTTGATTGGAGCTCTCTCTAGGACTGCAGAAGGACTGTTATCTTCTGCCAGGGACTGATTCGGGAAACCCCTGCCTATAGCTCAGTACACACTCACCCAAAACAGGAGTAAAACTGTTTAACTGGTTTATGGATATGCAGCAGAAATGAAGTGTATTTAAAGAAACAACATGCAATACAGGTAACGGTGCTCTATAAAAATCATATACACATCACAACCTAATTCTTTCCCCAACCCTGCAAATATAACGTAGCAGGGTTCCCCTTTTCTTGTATTAACCCAGTCCAAACGTTGGGGCCCAGTTGCCGCGGATGTTGGCGCGCAAATTTATAACCGTTGGTGCACTTAGATGCTCACGAAGGTAAATAGTCTGGGGCGTAGTGTACTCACTGTAACGGGCTGGTTGAACCACAAGTCTCGAAAAGGGGCACTCACGGTGCGTCTCCACCGGTGGTAGTTTTCCCTGGACCCCAACTGGGGGCGGCAGGATTCAGGCCTTTATACGGTGGGAGTGCCGGTAGAACTCTCCGAGTCCTTAATGTTGCTTGCTTCACCTGATGACCGGGCTGCGCTCTCTCCAGATTCGCAGGTATATCAGAGGGGACGGGAACGCTCCGCTCTTTAGAGGAATACAAGTCCACAGCGCTCCATCTTTTACATGAACCATCCACTCTCTCACTTTCTTTCACTTCCTCTGCAGCTCCCTCCCCAAGTTCCTCCTCCCTCCTATCCCTCCAAGCTGTGTCATCTGACTGAAACAAGGGTCCATGGGAATTGTAGTCCCCCGCAGCTCAGGGAAAAAAACATTAATGTCTGAAGGTCCTGTTTAACAGCAGCTGCAAAACTCTTCTTAGTGTCTGTAAATCCCAGTATACCAGTAGCTGCTCTGACAGTTCCATGTGCAGGTGTTACACTAGGTACTAACATTATCAGTAACTGTCTGGGAGAAGTTGTGTTTTTGCTCCAACAGCTCGCTGAAGTTGCCAAGCCAAAGCAGAAGGGAGTGATCCAGAGGGAGATCCGGGCCCTGATGTGCCAGCAGCAAGCGAAGCTTACAGATGGTGAAATCGGTAATGTACGGGTCACAGACTCGAACCCCATTGTAATACCCCCAATGAGTGAAATGTTAATATGGTGTAGAGCAGCCATAGGTCTGAGGGGACAGAACTACCAAGCAGTAGTAGAACCCCATCGCTCAGAACACAGACCTACACTCATGATTGCTAGAGGGGTAGTGGAAGTAGTAAATGGGAGAGTACCAGTACGACTTCTCAACTGGGGGGACGATGAAGTAAATTTGCCACGTTATGCTACAGTTGCTAAATTACATGCCGTAGATAATAATTCTATCCTCCCAACCGAGTCCTTAGCCTCCCGCCAACCAGCGGAGGATAATGATCCGGCAACCCCGGTAGCGGACTGGTGTCAGCAACTTCATATAGGGACAGACACCACTTCCGTCCACCAGAAACAGGGGTACTACGGGTGGTACAAGAGTACGCACAAGTATTTAGCAAGCACCCACTTGACTTTGGGACTATTAAGGGAGTACAGCATCATATCCCTACAGGCAGTCATCCTCCCATCAAAGAGCGGTACAGGCCTATACCTCCAGCCCACTATCAGAAAGCTAAGGAAATGCTGCATGACATGAAGAAAGCCGGGTGATAAGGGATAGTTGTAGCCCCTGGGCAGCACCTCTGGTTCTAGTGAAGAAAAAGGATGGTAGCATGCGAATGTGTGTAGATTTTAGGCAAGTAAATCGTATAACACATAAAGATGCATACCCATTACCACGTATAGAGGAATCCTTAGCTGCTCTGAAAACGGCTAACTACTTTTCTACCCTCGACCTTACTAGTGGGTACTGGCAAGTGGCTGTGGCTGAGGAGGACCGGGAGAAAACTGCTTTCACCACCCCAATGGGACTCTGCGAGTTCGACAGGATGCCGTTTGGTCTCAGCAGTGCCCCAGGAACATTCCAGAGGGTGATGGAGAGCTGTCTGGGACATCTCAACTTCGAAACTGTGCTGCTGTACTTGGACGACGTAATTGTGTACTCTAAGACATATGAAGATCATCTGAAGCACCTGGCGGAGGTATTTGAGTCATTGTCCAAGTTTGGGATGAAACTAAAGCCCTCTAAATGCCACCTGCTCAAACAGAAGGTACAGTACTTGGGACACATTGTCAGTTCTGAAGGAGTAGCGCCGGACCCCGAGAAGGTCACAGCTATTCAGAAATGGCCAGAGCCGAAGAACCTAAAGGAGGTGCGTCAGTTCCTGGGACTAACAGGTTACTACAGGAGGTTTGTAAAAGATTACACTAAGAAAGCGGCGCCTTTGCAGGACCTCCTGGTAGGACAACCTCTTAAGAGCAGAAACCTTCCATTCAATTGGGGAAAAGAACAAGCTGAGGCATTCAAAGAGATGAAAGAGATCCTTACTGGCAATGAAATCTTAGCCTACCCAGATTACAGCCAACCGTTCCTGCTATACACAGATGCCAGTAACGAAGGATTAGGAGCGGTCCTCAGTCAGAAGCAGAACGGCCAAGAAAAAGTCATCGCATATGCCAGCAGAAAACTCAGGCCAACTGAGAGGAATCCGAAAAACTATAGCAGCTTCAAACTGGAGTTCCTGGTGCTGGTCTGGGCCATTACCGAAAGATTTAAACATTACCTTGCCTCCAACAGGTTCACTGCGTTTACAGACAATAACCCCTTGACGCATCTGGAAACAGCCAAGCTGGGAGCCATGGAGCAACGTTGGATGGCTCGGTTGTCAAACTACCAGTTTACCATCAAATACAGAGCGGGCCGTAAAAATGCCAACGCGGACGCCTTGTCCAGAATGCCGCATGAATCCGACACGGAGGAAGAATCAGATGATCTGGAAGAAATCGAGCTACCTGCGTTCCACCGAAATGGGATGGTCCAAGAGCAACGAGTCTACAGAAAGCGGTGTGGTGAGATGTTGAACCCTTTACCTCATCATAGCTGGAAGGAGACTCAGGACAGCGATCCCGTGGTCAGCCGTATCAAGGAGTTGATAAGACAAGAAGGTTCCTCCTTGGAGAAGGACGCACCCATACCAGCAAAGCTCCTGTGGAATGAAAGAAGCCGGTTGTTCATATACCGAGAGAAGTTGTGCAGGAGGTACGTCGACCCAAGGACCCATGAGATGGTTTGGTAGATAGTGGTGCCCAGAGCAGACATCCAAATGGTGTTGGAAGCCTACCACGATCAAGCAGGACACTTTGGCTGGAGAAAGCTGGAGACCCTGTTGAGGTGTCGGTTCTACTGGGTAGGGATGCGCAGCTCCATCGAGAAGTGGTGCCGGAACTGTGGACCCTGTGGTCTCAGGCGAAAAGACTATCATAGTCAGAGAGCACCCTTGCAGCCTATCCGGACGACTCGTCCTCTGGAGATCGTAGCATTGGATCACGTTAAGTTGTCCCCAAGCAGGTCAGGATACTTGTATGCCCTGACCATGGTGGATCACTATTCCAAATTCCTGGTGGTCGCCCCTGTCAAAGATCTGACAGCAGAGACAGCAGCCAAGGTCTTCCAAGCAAGTTTCTGCAGACCACACGGATATCCAGAGCAGGTACTGACTGATCGAGGTCCAGCCTTTGAAGCTGAACTGTTTCAGGAATTCTGTCAATTGTATGGATGTAAAAAGATCAGAACAACGCCATACCACCCTCAGACCAACGGCCTTTGTGAAAAGATGAATCACATTGTCATGGATTTACTGAAAACTGTACCCCTGGAAGAAAGGAATCGGTGGCCAGACTTGTTACCCGACCTGGTTGACTTGTACAACCACATCCCAGTAAGTTCCACCAACTGCACTCCAGCTTACCTTATGAGAGCAAGACCTGGAAGACTGCCAATGGATTTGGAGCTGGGAGTGGTAGAACCAGAGGCTGATGACAGTGCTGAAGATTGGGACACAACTCGACAGGAACAGTACAAGAGAGTACAAGCCTGCGTAGAAGACAGTCTCAACAAAGTAAGAGAAAAGCAAGAGAAGAACTATAACAAAAATGCTCCAGCTAAGCCTTTTATGCCTGGAGAAATGGTGCTCAAAAGGAAAAGAAGAACGCACAAGTTGGATGATCAGTGGGAACAGGAGCCATATGTCGTGCAAAATTCCAATTTTGATAACAGAAAAGTCTGTGCCATTAGTAAGGATGGAGGAAAAACGACGGCAACGGTGTCCAGAGATCATTTAAAGTTGTGTCCTTGCCCATTAAAGCTCCGTGAAGAAAACCCTGTTGTCCATCAAGAAGAGAGTGCTGAAGCGGTCATACACACGGATTTGGGAGATTTACCTGCGGATTGGCCCAGATTGGGAGACGCTGTAATTATTCCTGTGCTGCAGTTTTATCAATCGGAAGAGGAGTCTCTACAACCAGTCATACCAATTGTGCCAGTTGAGCCAGTTCCAGAAGAACCTATTCTGGCAGACCCTCAACCATTAGAACCCCAAGAAGCGGACCCGCAAGAAGGAGCCCCGCAAGAAGTGGAATCCCCTGATGGAGCTGGTGAAGCAGTACCGCCTCGTCCAGTCACTAGCACGCTTGCCAGATCCATAGAAAGGTTGAGACGGTATTATAGTTTGCCGTTACGCAGAACAGAAAGGTTAGATAATACCATACCTGACGCTACCCCACGTAGGTCAGAACGAATCACTAAAGGTAAACTACCTATTCGCTATCAGGAGTAGTCCTAGTAGACTAGTTAGCAAGACCCAGACAGGGTTTATTGCATCTGACAAATTGTATAAAGTTTGAAAAAGTATTAATGTAATTATTTGAAATGTGTTTTAACCATGCCAATGGACTGCGTGGCTGTGGACTGTGCCAGCCCAAGAACTTGTCTTTGTAAATAGTTGCGCTTCGGTGCATTATCTTGGTTTTACATAAAACCACTACTACTATCTACCTCTGAAGAAAAACCCGTATGGTGGGCCTAGAGTGAGGTCTGCGGTCAGAAGTCCTGCAGCCCACCCAGGACCCACGTGGGAGGTTTTTGGTGCGGGTCCTCCACAAGTATCTTGTATATATGAAAATGTCTTGATATTTTGATACTTTTGTATTTTCCTATTGTACAAATTGTAACGTTCAAGAAAGTCGTACCTCCCGGATGGGAAGAGTTATAATGTTGATGTTAATGCAAAACAAAATGTTCTTTTTGTCTTTTACAGCCCGGGAGTGCTGTGTTTTACCAAGGGGGGATGTGTAGCCCAGCTACGCAGGCACACATAAAATCCAGGAGAATGCACAGGAAGGCAACCACAAAAGCTTGTTATCATTCACTGTCACTCACACTTTCAGACACACCCACCAGGGGTATAGGAGGTGGTGACACGTAGCAGAGGGAGTCTAGTTTCCTGTCTCAGGACAGTGGAGATCATCAGTCTGTTATCCTGTCTGAGAAGAGCTCAGATCAGTCTGTTTCCTGTCTTCAGACAGTGCAGTTCAGTGCCAGTTCAGTCTGGACTAGGAGAGAGGACTGAATCCTCGCAGAGCTAGCATAGCTCATCTGACAAAGAAGTGGAGGCTAGTACGGGTGAAGAGCATCATCCTAGCCTAGTCAGAGCTACCCTTAATCAGTACCTCAGTAGAAGCTGAAACAAGGAGGATACTGAGAGCTGCTCAGCGAGCTCTGTAGAAAGCTGACTTTTCCATCGAAAGCTACCAGTGCTTATGCAAAGAGCAAAAGCAGGGCGAAGGGCGCAGTGGAGAAGACATAGAGAAGTGCTTCAGGTATTGGATTGCCTGCACTAAATTGCCGGACACCGGGGTCCGAAGCGTTGCTAGAGTTTCAAGCATAGTAACAAGATACTCGGAGGCTATCTGGACTACAGGTCGCAGAGAGCAGCCCAAGCGCTGATACGTAACCGGAGACAGGGAAAACAGGAGTCTAGCCTGATCAGCAAATATAGACTTAGTTTTCACCACTTAGAAGTTTCCACCACAAAGTCGGCCGGGCTTGTCAGCTATTGAGAAAGCTGGAGATTGTAGAGTTAACTTCGCTTCACGCAAGTTTGGACTCTGAGATATACGAAGTAAAGGAGGCCTCTAACCTGCTCAGCGGTTACCCGAATGTGCATTCTCCACCCCGACCAGATCCCCGGGATCTGCTTGAACCATCTACCAGTAAAAGGTATGAAAAGAAGCTGCATTGTGTGTGACTGAATTATTACTACACCCTGCATCATCATCACCATAGACTTCCAGGGACCCGTCTCACCTGTGGGAGACTTACTACCAAGCTGCCCCATAACATCCCCTGTGAAAGTCCTTATAGCAGCGCTGGTTCAATTAACCAGATACCACAGTGGCATCACAAACTACCTATACTAACAATCCCCTGTAAATATCCCCCATTGCACGACCGCCAGGGCCACGGACCGAGCCACCGCTACCAGTGACAACTCCCATAGATTTCCATGGGCTCAGCTCCGAGTACCCCATAGCCCTGGTATCCACCTCAGTGTGGTGCGAGTCATATAGAGGCTACTGGGGTGTATATAGAGGCTGGTGGGGTGTATATAGAGGCTGGTGGGGTGTATATAGAGGCTGCTGAGCTGTATATAGAGGCTGCTGGGGTGTATATAGAGGCTTCTGGGGTGTATATAGAGGCTGCTGGGGTGTATATAGAGGCTGCTGGGGTGTATATAGAGGCTGCTGGGGTATATTGAGGCTGCTGGGGTGTATATAGAGGCTGCTGGGGTGTATATAGAGGCTGCTGGGTGTATATAGAGGCTGCTGAGTTGTATATAGAGTCTGCTGGGGTATATATAGAGGCTGCTGGGGTATATATAGAGGCTGCTGGGTATATATAGAGGCTGCTGGGCTATATAGAGGCTGCTGGGGTGTTTATAGAGGCTGCTGGGGTATATAGAGGCTGCTGGGCTGTATATAGAGGCTGCTGGGCTGTATATAGAGGCTGCTGGGCTGTATATAGAGGCTGCTGGGGTATATAGAGGCTTGCTGTAGGTATATAGAGGCTGTTGGGCTGTATATAGATGCTGCTGGGGTATATAGAGGCTGCTGGGCTGTATATAGAGGCTGCTGGGGTGTATATAGATGCAGCTGGGGTGTATATAGAGGCTGCTGGGCTGTATATAAAGGCTGCTGTGGTGCATATAGAAATATAGTAGAATGGTGTGCACTCAGGGTATATAAATTAAGGTGCTGGTGAATTGGCCCAGAACGGTACCAATGAACATAAGTAAGGTGAGATTCACCGCACACAAAGACTGATAGTCATGCAAAAAAGATTTGTTTATTAAACAATATCCAATCCAAAGAGAAATAAGTGTCAGTGCCGTATGTAGCAAATGTACAATATACAGATACCCAACGTTTCGGCCCTTCCCGGGCTTTACTCATGGGTAACTAGAAGAAACAAACAGAAAATACATTGTGAGGCATATATACAGTGACAAGGTATAGTAGTATATACAATATGTACAATTTAGTAGAGCGGATTGAATAATATATAAACGTTGGCTAATATTGGATTTATATAGGATGTATCCAGATAAATGAATCTTGGTAGAGGTGCAACTCCATAAATATAGCTTACAGGTATGGAAACAATTGTCATAGATATCGAATTGTAGAGGGCACAATCATATAATGAACAAAGGACTATATATAGATTTACCTTAGTAGTATAGGTACAAAAATAGGACTGGCACAAAAAAAGAATAGAATAGGATTCCTGGTAGCTTCCCTTGTGGCACACAATAGACTGTGGATAATATTGAAATCAGATGTTTAAATAATGATGAAAGGAATCATGTTAATAGATATTATAACATAAGCTCAGTTTTTACCTGTGTGTGGCAAAAAGGGGAAAAGAGAGGTATATCCTAAGTGTATACAGGAATTGCCCTGGATGGAGTGCCAATAGCCTATATGCGAGATATACATGATTATATTAATGAAGATCTAAGGGGGGAAAAAAGGTTTAGTAGAGGAGAGGTGCATCATACCTTAGTGCTCAATCAGATTTAAATGCAGCTGACGTTTCGGCGTCTTATGTGATAAGATGGCTGACACATGTAGCCTGTTTAGGTAAACATATGAGGCTTTGTTAAGGGTCAGACTTATATGTGGAGATGCGCTGACATGTGAGTCCGTGGAGAACCATGAGACATACCTGAGGAAAGTGTTATAATCGATTACAGGCGGCGCTCCCACGCCCTGCCTTGTGCTGAGTATCCAGACCGCAATGTAGGGGTGTTGAGGATTTTATAGGCGGCGCCGTGTATCGCCGGACCGGATGTGCGTCATCCGGACCGGAAGTGACGCGGCGCCTGCTGTCAGTCATGCGCAGTAGAGATGGCGATTGCCATTTTGTTGGTGGAAACCAAATGACCCAGTGTGTGTTGTTAGCTAGATCCGAACATGCGCAGTGGCACATGCAGCCGCCATCTTGTTGGTGGTCATATAGTGGAGATAATTATTTTCCTGCATTGGCACTAGTAAAGAATCTTTTGCAAGGGGGAAAAAAAGACTAGGGGGAAGAGGGAAAGCGGCACAGATATATATGTATATTTTTATAGTGGAGATAAGTGGAGGTAACCAGCAGATGAAATAGGGGATATACTAGTGTGTCAATGTAGAAATAATGCCTTTTTTCCCCCCCTTAGATCTTCATTAATATAATCATGTATATCTCGCATATAGGCTATTGGCACTCCATCCAGGGCAATTCCTGTATACACTTAGGATATACCTCTCTTTTCCCCTTTTTGCCACACACAGGTAAAAACTGAGCTTATGTTATAATATCTATTAACATGATTCCTTTCATCATTATTTAAACATCTGATTTCAATATTATCCACAGTCTATTGTGTGCCACAAGGGAAGCTACCAGGAATCCTATTCTATTCTTTTTTGTGCCAGTCCTATTTTTGTACCTATACTACTAAGGTAAATCTATGTATAGTCCTTTGTTCATTATATGATTGTGCCCTCTACAATTCGATATCTATGACAATTGTTTCCATACCTGTAAGCTATATTTATGGAGTTGCACCTCTACCAAGATTCATTTATCTGGATACATCCTATATAAATCCAATATTAGCCAACGTTTATATATTATTCAATCCGCTCTACTAAATTGTACATATTGTATATACTACTATACCTTGTCACTGTATATATGCCTCACAATGTATTTTCTGTTTGTTTCTTCTAGTTACCCATGAGTAAGGCCCGGGAAGGGCCGAAACGTTGGGTATCTGTATATTGTACATTTGCTACATACGGCACTGACACTTATTTCTCTTTGGATTGGATATTGTTTAATAAACAAATCTTTTTTGCATGACTATCAGTCTTTGTGTGCGGTGAATCTCACCTTACTTATGTTCATTGGTACCGTTCTGGGCCAATTCACCAGCACCTTAATTTATATACCCTGAGTGCACACCATTCTACTATATTACTACTTGTTTCTTGGTATTGCACCGGGTTACCAGATGTCGATAGATACCTTTGCATATGATGCTACTACTAGTTCAGACATTCTATCACAAGTCTCCAATAATAATGAGTTCCTATTAACACCTGCACATGAACTAAGAACAAGGGACTATGAGAAGGAGAGACGCAAATTACTTTTGTATGATCTCCATTGCATCACACTGGCCGAATATCATAAGCAAGGGAGGATTCCTAGGGGCCTGAGATGCAATTTACATCCCACTCTATTTAAAGAGAACGAAGAATTTTGTGACAAGTATAAGAGAATACTTAACAAATGCTCGCTTGATATTATAATTCTTACTGTTGAATATTTGCAGAAGGCTATAGCTGAGACCAAAGAAAATATTAAAGCGGTGGAAACCCAACTTTCCTCAACACTCTCATCCTCCGATTGGTCAAACCTCAAAGAGAAGACTGAGAAAATCATATCTGAACAGCAAAAATTCTTACAAGAAAGGAAAAGGCAAAAATTTCAGAGGGACGCTGACGATTATACAAACAACAGAGTGTATAGATGGAACGACTACTCTGGATCAAGTACGTGGCGTCGCCAACCAAATCGGAGACAAGGATCTTTCAGTGCGGAAAGCGACTCTTCCACTGGCTCTACAAGGTCTCATTTTTTAGGACAAGGTCGCAGGGGAGGACAATATCGCAACGACAGACGCGAAGATCGAGGCGAAAGAATGGCGACAAGGTCTCAGGTAAGACCGCATCGAACTTGGTGATCAATATCTCTAACCACACACTTTCCCCAGCGGAACTGAGTGTATTACAGAAAGGACTATCCTTATGTCCCACTCCTAACTGGGACGCCTTTCAACTAGAGAAAGATCTCCAACGTTTTTATCGCACTATTAGACTCAAAACGTACTTTGGAACTGGAATGGACACTTCGGATATTGGAGCGGCCCCCAGTGAGGTCGTCTCCATACCAGAATGTTCCATCGATAATCTAGGTCTACGAAATCCGAGTTCTTTCAAACCGCCTCAGAACGCACACGCCGCCGAAACGTTTATTTCTTTTGTCGATCGCGATGTTAAGTCTTTATTACATGAACAACGTTTAGGTTTCTTTCCCCATCGCAAAAATCTGACATCTTCTGAGAATCAGGCACTAATGGCATTACACAATAACAAGAACATTGTCATTAAGCCCGCCGACAAGGGGGAGCTACCGTTATTATGGAACGCTCCCTCTATGTCGGTGAGGTAAGACGTCAACTGTTGGACTCCAATACTTATCGTATACTTCCTGGGGACCCCACAATAGAGATTAATCGTAGAATTCAATCTCTTCTCAATACATACCTGGACAACCATATCGTTGATAAAAAAACAGTGACATTTCTAACTAACCTACATCCGAACATCCCGGTTTTCTATATCTTACCCAAGATACACAAGTCTCTCATAAATCCCCCTGGTAGACCCATTGTGGCGTCGACAGATTCGGTATTTTCACCACTCTCTGTCTTTCTTGAAAAGATCTTAACACCGTTAGTAAAGAAAACTCCGTCTTTCCTACTAGACACTGGACATTTTCTTAGGATCATCAGGAATTTCAAAACCACTTCACCAGATAGTGTATTGGTAACTATGGACATCAATAGTCTCTACACTTCTATTTCTCATACTAAGGGTATACAGGCTACCAAAACACTACTTGAGACTTCAACCATGTCCCAGGGATCTATTCAATTTTGTTTAGATCTTCTCACGATGGTGTTACATGAAAATTACTTTTTATTTGAAGACACCTACTACCTACAATTACGTGGGACTGCCATGGGTAGTAATGTAGCGCCAGCTTACGCAAATGCATACATGCATGCATTTGAATCCAACTTTATATATCCAACCACACCATACAAGGAATCAATACAATGCTACCACAGATATATCGACGATATTTTTTTCATTTGGTCGGGTACTCTTGAGTCTTTAGAATCATTTCATTTATATTTGAACTCCCTTGATACGGATCTCCAATTCACTATGCAGTATGACGTCAATAGTATTCCCTTTCTTGATACTCTTGTACAAAAAGATTCGGCGGGCAACCTAACAACTGATCTTTACAGCAAACCGACTGATTGCAACAGTCTTCTCCATTACTCTAGTAGCCATCCCAGAGCGACTAAGAATAGTCTACCTCGATCTCAGTTTACCCGTATCTCTAGGATTGTCACAAATTCAGACTTACTTCCAATACGTCTAGATGAAACACTTCAGAAATTTAGGGAAAGAGACTACCCTAATAGACTTTTAGAACTTGAGAAAGTTCGTACCCTAAATCCACCACCAAGTAATCCTTCCCTAATTAAGACTGAGAGAGTACCCTTCGTCCACACGTACCATCCGCTCATGTCTAAAGTGCATTTTGTTATACGTAAACATTGGGCATTGCTATCTAGGGCGTATCCCTCCATTGAGGCATTCAAGGCACCTACTCTAATGTGTAATAGACGAGCTCCAAATATAAAGGATAAACTAGTACGTGCCGACATTGGGAGCTCTCGTCATACTTTAATACAGAGCCAACTTGCCACACGTCGTCAAGGCACTTTTCCATGTCTGAATTGTGCCAGTTGCTCTAATATCATCAAATCAGACTCCGTCACTCACCCACGTACTGGTAAATCTTTTCCGATTCATGGATACCACACTTGTAACTCGAATTTTGTCGTGTATGTAATTAAATGCCCCTGTGGTCTCTTATACGTGGGTGAGACGACCCAACATGTGAAAGACAGAATTGCAAGTCATAAATCGACGATCCGATGTGGCAAGACCTGGCTACCACTACCGGATCATTTCACAAAATTTAAACATACTGTGGCACAACTAAAGTTTCAAATCATTGAACATGTACCTAAATCCCGAAGAGGAGGTAACCGTGTGAGACGTTTGAAATTACGAGAGAGCTATTGGATCCACAAGTTGGATACACTGGCACCACGAGGCCTTAATAGGGAAATGGACTGGCTTCTATAATTTGATATATATTTCCTTCTAACTAGTGTCTCATTTTTTTGCAGACACACTGACTTCTATGGGGTGTATATGAGTCGCACAGCCAGGGCCGTGGGGTACTCGGCACCGAGCCCGTTGATGTCTATGGGGGATGTCACGGGTAGCACAGCTCGGTCCGTTGCCCTGGGCGCTCACTGAAAATGGGGGATATTTACAGGGGATTAAATGTTGATATGGGGATTCGTGACGCCACTTGTGGTATCTGGTCAGGATGACCAGCGCTGCTATGCAGATCCACTGGAGGGTTAGTATTGTGCAGCTAGATGTTAAGCCTTCCACAAGTAAGGCTGATTCCTCCAGGGCAGATAGATGTATAAGAATGCAGGCAGACGGGGACCCGGCAGTCAGGGACAATAAGGGAGACACACACATAAGTCACTTTGGTACCTTTACTGTAGATGTTGCAGGCACTTCCCGGAGTACTGTAGGGTGAAGGATGCACATCCAGATTCCTCCACTGGTAGGTGTGTGGCCTCCTGTTCTCTGCCTTTTTGTAATAAAGTCTTGGCCTGCGTGTAGCTGGGCCTAACTTGATCTCCGTCTTGTACCTGACTGACTTTGTGGTTGGACCTTTTCTTGAAGTACACAGTCTCTATTTGCAGTGCACTGCTAGACTCCGTCCTCCTGATCCTGCTACGTATCAGCTCTGTGGTACTCCTGGGACTTGTAGTCCTCCAGGAACTCCGGTGTTCTCCTAATGGGTCGTGGAGATCCCTATAGGCTCGGACCCTGGTGTCCGGTGGTACTTGCTGAGATGAACTATTAAGGCTCCTCTGTCTCATTAACTTCCACTCGCCTTCGGCCTACCTGGATCCTCACACGATCACACACTGGCAGTTGGTGGGCTGCCTCTTCACCGCTCTCTAAGCGTCGGCACGCTTTCTCTCTCTGAGCTGCACTCACTTACTTCAGCTCTGACTAGGCTGGAGTGGTCTCTGTTCCACCCGTACTAGCCTCCACTTGCTCATGAACTGAATAGCTCTGCAGCCTCTCTGAGCTCTCTGAGGTGACTGAGCTGCTAATTAAACTCAACTGCTCTGCTCTCCGACTGAGCTCTGACTGAACTCAAGCTTCCTGTGTTAAGGTTCTTTTATATGTCTAAAACAGCTCCCTCTGGTGGTCATTTGGGATAAAATGAACATGTGTGAAGGTGCATAATGACCTCTAGTGGAATATTCTTTCAGTGCACCCTTCTGGAAGATATGGATCCAGTCGCAGCTGGGCTCCACATATATAGAGGCTTCTTGGCTGTATATAGAGGCTGCTGGGGTGTATATAGAGGCTGCTGCTGGGTGTATATAGAGGCTGCTGCTGGGGTGTATATAGAGGCTGCTGCTGGGGTGTATATAGAGGCTGCTGCTGGGGTATATATAGAGGCTGCTGCTGGGATGTATATAGAGGCTTCTGGGGTGTATATAGAGGCTGCTGGGGTGTATATAGAGGCTTCTGGGGTATATATAGAGGCTGCTGGGGTGTATATAGAGGCTGCTGGGTTGTAAGAGGCTGCTGGGGTGTATATAGAGGCTGCTGGGGTATATATAGAGGCTGGTGGGGTGTATATAGTGGCTGCTAGGCTATACATAGAGGCTGCTGGGGTGTATATAGAGGCTTCTGGGGTGTATATAGAGGCTGCTGGGGTGTATATAGAGGCTGCTGGGGTATATATAGAGGCTGCTGGGGTATATATAGAGGCTACTGGGGTGTATATAGAGGCTGCTGGGGTGTATATAGAGGCTGGTGGGGTGTATATAGAGGCTGCTGGGGTGTATATAGAGGCTGCTGGGGTGTATATAGAGGCTGCTGGGGTGTATATAGAGGCTGCTGGGGTATATATAGAGGCTGCTGGGGTGTATATAGAGGCTGCTGGGGTGTATATAGAGGCTGCTGGGGTATATATAGAGGCTGCTGGGGTGTATATAGAGGCTGCTGGGGCGTATATAGAGGCTGCTGGGGTATATAGAGTCTGCTGGGCTGTATATAGAGGCTGCTGGGGTGTATATAGAGGCAGCTGGGTATATAGAGGCTGCTGAGGTATATAGAGGCTGCTGGGTGTTAATAGATGCTGCTGGGGTATATAGAGGCTGCTGGGCTGTATATAGAGGCTGCTGGGGTGTATATAGATGCTGCTGGGCTGTATATAGAGGCTGCTGGGCTGTATATAAAGGTTGCTGGGGTATATATAGAGGCTGCTAGGGTGTATATAGAGGCTGCTGGGGTGTAAATAGAGGCTGCTGGGCTGTATATAGAGGCTGCTGGGGTTTATATAGAGGCTGCTGGGGTATATATAGAGGCTGCTGGGGTATATAGAGGCTGCTGGGGTGTATATAGAGGCTTCTGGGGTGTATATAGAGGATGCTGGGGTACTGGGTATATATAGAGGCTGCTGGGGTGTATATAGAGACTTCAAATTCAAATTCAAAAAAGCTTTATTGGCAGGACTAAATACACATTAGTTTTGCCAAAGCAAGTGTACAAAAGGGGAATAGGGATAGGGATGTTGGGTAGGGGCAGATCCAGGGTGGGGGCTATGGAAGTCCATGGCATAGGGAGGGGTGATGGGGGAAGATCCGGGGGGGACTATAGAAGTCCATGGCATATCATAGTTCTCTTTCTCGCAGTCTATGACATTCGCTCACATACCGCGCTGCTATCTCCGCTGCTCTCTCTTCTTCCCCCAGCAGGATATATGTTTTCTCTTCCTCCTTCATGGTGATGAAATCCGGGAAGAGATGTGAGAGTCTCCTGAAGTGAGTGTCCCTCACTGCTGAGTATTTGGAGCAGTGTAGCAGGAAGTGCGTTTCGTCCTCTATGGCCTCCTGGTCACAGTGTTGGCATAGTCTTTCCTCCCTGGGCTTGTAGCTCTGCCTGTGTCGGCCGGATTCGATGGCCAGACTGTGGGCACTGAGTCTATACCGGCTCAGGATCTTGCGGTCTCTGGGGTCCGGGAGTTTCTCCAGGTATGGGGCCAGTCTGTAGTCTCTCTGTAGACTCCGGTACATGGTCAGTTTCTGGGAGCTGATGATGTCGTTCTTCCAGTCACTGACATACCTCTCCTGGCCTTCGTCTACCATCTTCCTGATTTTGGCTTTTGTCAGGTTGTTGTGATTGGTGTTCTGGTCAGGTTGGGGGTTTCTTTGGGTGAGCTGTTCCGAGGGTCCTAGTTTTTCTGTTTCACCTGCGTGTGTCAGGGCTTTATGGTGATGGGAGCTTGGATTGCTCCTATGTAGGTGAGCCAGGAATGACAGTGCCCTCTTTAGAACCGTTAGGTGTAGAGGGAATCTGCCCAGCTCGGCCCGGCAGGCACTGTTGGAGGTGCTCCGATGGACTTGGAGAAGGTGCTTGCAGAATTCCAGGTGGAATATTTCTGTTGGGCTGGAATCCCACCTTGACCAGTCTGGGTAGGTGTGAGGACCCCAGACTTCACTGCCATACAGGAGGATTGGGGCGATGACAGAGTCGAAGTTTTTTAACCAGACCCTCACTGGTGGCTTCAGATGGTAGAGTTTCCTTCGGATGCCATAGAAGGTTTTACATGCCTTGTCTTTCAGGGTCTCTATGGCTTGTTTGAAGCTTCCTGACCGGTGAATCTCTAGGCCCAGGTAGGTATATTTGTCTGTTCCTGTAAGGGTGCAGTTGTTGAGGACAAATGAAGGGTGCTGGTCTAATTTTCTCTTTCTCCTCTGGAACACCATGATGTTGGTTTTCTTTAGGTTGACCGGTAGTGCCCAGGTGGAGCTGAATTTCTCTAAGATTTTCAGGTTGTCTTGGAGGCCTTTCTCGGTTGGTGACAGAAGCAGCAGGTCATCTGCATACAGCAGGAATTTCACCTGGGTGTCGTGAAGGGTGGGACCTGGTGCTGTGGAAGATTCCAGAGCGGTAGCCAGCTCGTTGATGTAAATGTTGAAGAGCGTTGGACTTAGGCTGCAGCCTTGTCTGACTCCACTACTGGTGTATATAAAGAGGCTGCTGGGGTGTATATAGAGGCTGCTGTGGTGTATATATAGAGACTGCTGGAGTGTATATAGAGGCTGCTGGGCTGTATGTAGAGGATGCTGCGGTGTATATAGAGGCTGCTGGGGTATATATAGAGGATGCTGCTGGGTGTATATAGAGACTGCTGGTGTATATATAGAGGCTGCTGGGGTGTATATAGAGGCTGCTGGGGTGTATATAGAGACTGCTGGGGGATATATAGAGGCTGCCGGGGTGTATATAGAGACTGCCGGGGTGTATATAGAGGCTGCTGGGGGTATATAAGAGACTGCCGCGGTGTATATAGAGACTGCCGCGGTGTATATAGAGGCTGCTGGGGTGTATATAGAGGCTGCTGGGGTGTATATAGAGGCTGCTGGGGTGTATATAGAGGCTGCAGGGGTGTATATAGAGGATGCTGCTGGGGTGTATATAGAGACTGCTGGTGTATATATAGAGGCTGCTGGGGTGTATATAGAGGCTGCTGTGGTGTATATATAGAGATTGCTGGGGTGTATATGACTCGCACCACACTGAAGTGGATACCAGGGCTATGGGGTACTCGGAGCCGAGCCCATGGAAATCTATGGGAGTTGTCACTGGTAGCGGTGGCTCGGTCCGTGGCCCTGGCGGTCGTGCAATGGGGGATATTTACAGGGGATTGTTAGTATAGGTAGTTCGTGTCGCCACCTGTGGTATCTGGTTAATTGAACCAGCGCTGCTATAAGGACTTTCACAGGGGATGTTATGGGGCAGCTTGGTAGTAAGTCTCCCACAGGTGAGAAGGGTCCCTGGAAGTCTATGGTAATGATGATGCAGGGCTTGGATAAGAACTCAGTCACACACGAAGCAGCTTCTTTTCATACCTTTTACTGATAGATGGTTCAAGCAGATCCCGGGGAGCTGGTCGGGGTGGAGAGTGCACATTCGGGTAACAGCTGAGCAGGTTAGAGGCCTCCTTTACTTCCATATACATGTGAGTCCTACTTGCGTGAAGCGAAGTTAACTCTGAATTCCCAAGCTTACTCCATAGCTGTTCTGCCCGGCCAACATTGTGGTGGAGCCTTCTAAGTGATGAAACTAAGTCCTTACTTTTGTCTGCGCTTGACTCAAAGTCCCTGTTCCACCTGACTCCGGTTACGTATTGACACTTAGGGCTGCTCTCTGCGACCTGTAGTCCAGATGCCTCCGGTTTTCTTGTTACTATGCTTGAAACAATAGCAACGCTTCGGACCCCGGTGTCCGGCAATTTAGTGCAGGCAATCCAATACCTGTAGCACTTCTCTATCTTCTCCACTGCGCCCTCGCCTGCTTCCCGCTCTTAACATAAGCACTTGTAGTATATGTGGTTATGTCAGTTTCCTCCAGAGCTCGCTGCACAGCTCTCAGTTTCCTCCAAAGTCCCTACTGGACCGAGACTGAATGGCTGCTCTGTCCTTGAACAGAAGCTAACAGACTGAAGTCCACAAAACACTCTCCACTGACTGATCTCTCCTCAGACAGAAAACTATCCTGGGATGACTCACTCCTGAGACACCCGGAGCTTAACTGACTGATTGCTACGTGTCACTCCCCCTTTTTGTCTCAGATGGGTGTGTCTGAAAGTGTGAGTGACAGTGAATGCATATCAAGCGTTGCTGTTACCTTCCTGTGCATTCTCCTGGATTTTTATGTGTGCCTGCGTAGCTGGGCTACACATCCCCCCTTGGTAAAACACAGCACTCCCGGCTGTAAAAGACAAAAAGAACATTTTGTTTTGCATTAACATAAACATTTTTAACTCTTCCCATCCGGGAGGTGAGGAATTCTTGAACGTTACAATTTGTACAATAGGAAAATACAAAAGTATCAAAGTATCAACATTCTCAAATACAGATACTTGTGGAGGACCCGCACCAAAAACCTCCCACGTGGGTCCTGGGTGGGCTGCAGGACTTCTGACTGCAGACCTCACTCTAGGCCCACCATACGGGTTTTTCTTCAGAGGTAGATCGTAGTAGTGGTTTTATGTAAAACCAAGATAATGCACCGAAGCGCAACTATGTACAGAATAAGTTCTTGGGCTGGCACAGTCCTCAGCCTCTCAGTCCATAACATGGTAAAAGACACATATATATAACTTTAGAAATCCAGTGTTCACATTATAATTTTAACTTTCTAAATTTCTTTACTCTGTACCCAGCCGGGTATTCTAATATGTAAAACTATGTAAACACGATACATACACAGTAATAAAGTGCAAAAAAATGGCAAATTTTTCCTTTTATCAAAACTTTTTACATTTCTTGAATGCGGTAAACCCCTGTCTGGGTCCTACCAGTCTTCACTTTTACAAACTTTCAATGACGTCTTCCACTCCGGGGCTGGAACGACGCGATGCTCCTTAGATCTCATCACAAATAAATCATGGCCCGATATTAGTGTCTGCGTAGCCACATTCCTTGTTTCAATAGGGGACCCAACGGGTACTTTCTTTCTGTAGGACGCCGATTGCGTCACTGAAATGGTCGCAGCCGATTGCGATGCTGACCTGGTCGCCTCTTGCGATGCATAATAGGTCGCACAATGCTGGTGTGATATAGAGCAGGTCGCTGTTTGCGAGGTAGAATAAGTCATAGGCGGCAGTGTCGACTGTGGCGTTGGCTGCGATGCGAAGGGCGATGCAGAGGGTGATGCCAGGGCACGGCCTGGTGCGGTAGGAGCTCGAGACTGGGGCGCTTCGGCACCGGCGTCGGGGACGGGGTCACTAATGATGGAGACGTTCAGGGCATACCACCCCTTCAAGCCCCAGTGACGGGTGTAGCTCACTATGTCCCCGTTTATCAGGTCCCTCCCAGGATGACCAATGGGCAGGTGGGATTCTACGTCCCTGCGGCTTACAAAGACCCCTGCATAGAGGCCCGATTCTCGGATGAAGCCCCAGCCCTTGCGGAGCTGGAACTCGGTAACACACCCCTGCCGCCGCGGTTCCCGTCGGGTACCTTTTTCTCGACGGACGCTTTCTTTATCAGCGATGAATTCCTCATGCTGTTTCTGTCGAGACCGCTGTCTGTTTCGCTCTTCCTCCTGCTGCTGGCGTCGCTGCTCCTCTTCACGACGACGCCACTCACTTTCCCACTGAACGGCATAGGTGACATCATCTAATCGCTCCATCTCGTCCCAGTCGACTTCCGGCAACGATGGCTGGGACCCCTCCGGTGACCTTACCGGGGAGCGGTACTCTGCTGCGGCCTCCTGGCCTGACTGGCACTCCGGACCGGGCAAGACCTCCTCAGCCTCCTTCTCCTCCACCTCCGCATCGGTGGGATCAGGTATGGCACTTTTGGTGGCAGCCTCCGGTTGCTCTTTAGCCTTCCTCAGCAGGGAACTCGGGAAATCAGGAGACGGCGTTATGCTTGTGGGAGAGAACACTGCGTCCCACAGCAGCCGCTGTGTCTGGGCACGCCAGTGTCTCTCCGTCTCCTGCAGATCAGCACGACTCTGGAGCTTCCTTCTTAGCTCCTCATTCTCCTTCCGCAACTCCATCATGGCGGGGTCGGTGTCCCTATCTGGGGACAGCTCCGGCACAGGTAGGAAATCTTCCGGTCCTTGGCACAGATTCTCCTGTCCTTCCGCCATCTCGTCCCAGGCCAGAGTGTAGTTTCCATCTGGAACAATCTGGTCTCTTCCGTGGAGGCGGGATTTGCGTCTCCTCCTCTTCGGATAGAGGATGAAGAGGAGGCGGATCTCTTTAGCAGTGGGGCAGGACCGCACATTGTAGTAACATTTGGAGAGGGCGGCCATATCTTTCGCGCCTCAGGGGGGTACACGCCCACGAATGCACGCCCACCTTCTTCACCAGCGCCTCAAGGCGCCAATATGGCGGTAAAATGGCGGTATTTGGCGCCAAAAGCGACACAGTCTTTTTCACTAAACAGTTCAATATAGGCACACAGGACTCACAATTGCAAGCTTTCGTATCCTGTTTGTGACGCCAGGAATGACTCGCACCACACTGAAGTGGATACCAGGGCTATGGGGTACTCGGAGCCGAGCCCATGGAAATCTATGGGAGTTGTCACTGGTAGCGGTGGCTCGGTCCGTGGCCCTGGCGGTCGTGCAATGGGGGATATTTACAGGGGATTGTTAGTATAGGTAGTTCGTGACGCCACCTGTGGTATCTGGTTAATTGAACCAGCGCTGCTATAAGGACTTTCACAGGGGATGTTATGGGGCAGCTTGGTAGTAAGTCTCCCACAGGTGAGAAGGGTCCCTGGAAGTCTATGGTAATGATGATGCAGGGCTTGGATAAGAACTCAGTCACACACGAAGCAGCTTCTTTTCATACCTTTTACTGATAGATGGTTCAAGCAGATCCCGGGGAGCTGGTCGGGTGGAGAGTGCACATTCGGGTAACAGCTGAGCAGGTTAGAGGCCTCCTTTACTTCCATATACATGTGAGTCCTACTTGCGTGAAGCGAAGTTAACTCTGAATTCCCAAGCTTACTCCATAGCTGTTCTGCCCGGCCAACATTGTGGTGGAGCCTTCTAAGTGATGAAACTAAGTCCTTACTTTTGTCTGCGCTTGACTCAAAGTCCCTGTTCCACCTGACTCCGGTTACGTATTGACACTTAGGGCTGCTCTCTGCGACCTGTAGTCCAGATGCCTCCGGTTTTCTTGTTACTATGCTTGAAACAATAGCAACGCTTCGGACCCCGGTGTCCGGCAATTTAGTGCAGGCAATCCAATACCTGTAGCACTTCTCTATCTTCTCCACTGCGCCCTTCGCCCTGCTTCCCGCTCTTAACATAAGCACTTGTAGTATATGTGGTTATGTCAGTTTCCTCCAGAGCTCGCTGCACAGCTCTCAGTTTCCTCCAAAGTCCCTACTGGACCGAGACTGAATGGCTGCTCTGTCCTTGAACAGAAGCTAACAGACTGAAGTCCACAAAACACTCTCCACTGACTGATCTCTCCTCAGACAGAAAACTATCCTGGGATGACTCACTCCTGAGACACCCGGAGCTTAACTGACTGATTGCTACGTGTCACTCCCCCTTTTTGTCTCAGATGGGTGTGTCTGAAAGTGTGAGTGACAGTGAATGCATATCAAGCGTTGCTGTTACCTTCCTGTGCACTCTCCTGGATTTTTATGTGTGCCTGCGTAGCTGGGCTACACATATATAGAGGCTGCTGGGCTGTATATAGAGGATGCTGTGGTGTATATAGAGGCTGCTGGGGTGTATATAGAGGCTGCTGGGGTATATATAGAGACTTCTGGGGTATATATAGAGACTTCTGGGGTGTATATAAAGGCTGCTGGGGTGTATATAGAGACTGCTGGGGTGTATATAGAGGCTGCTGGGGTGTATATAGAGGCTGGTGGGGAATATATAGAGACTGCTGCTGGGGTGTATATAGAGGATGCTGCGGTGTATATAGAGGCTGCTGGGGTGTATATTGAGGCTGCTGGGGTATATATAGAGACTGCTGGGGTGTATATAGAGGCTGCTGGGGTGTATATAGAGGCTGCTGGGGTGTATATAGAGGATGCTGGGGTGTATATAGAGGATGCTGGGGTGTATATAGAGGCTGCTGCAGTGTATATAGAGGCTGCTGGGCTGTATATAGAGGCTGCTGGGGTATATATTATATAGAGGCTGCTGGGGTGTATATAGAGGCTGCTGGGTGTATATAGAGACTGCTTAGGTGTATATAGTGGCTGCTGGGCTGTATATAGAGGCTGCTGGGCTTTTTATAGTGGTTGCTGGGGTATATAGAGGCGGCTGGGGTGTATATAGAGACTGCTGGGGTGTATATAGAGGTTGCTGGGGTATATAGAGGCTGCTGGGGTGTATATATAGACTGCTAAGGTGTATATAGAGGCTGCTGGGGTATACAGTTAGGTCCATAAATATTTGGACAGAGACAACATTTATCTAATTTTGGTTCTAGACATTACCACAATGAATTTGAAACAAAACAAATCAGATGCAGTTGAAGTTCAGACTTTCAGCTTTCATTTGAGGGTATCCACATTAAAATTGGATGAAGGGTTTAGGAGTTTCAGCTCCTTAACATGTGCCACTCTGTTTTTAAAGGGACCAAAAGTAATTGGACAGATTAAATAATTGTAAATAAAATGTTCATTTCTAGTACTTGGTTGAAAACCCTTTGTTAGCAATGACTGCCTGAAGTCTTGAACTCATGGACATCACCAGACACTGTGTTTCCTTCTTTTTGATGCTCTGCCAGGCCTTCACCGCGGTGGTTTTCAGTTGTTGTTTGTTTGTGGGCCTTTCTTTCTGAAGTTTAGTCTTTAACAAGTGAAATGCATGTTCAATTGGGTTGAGATCAGGTGACTGACTTGGCCATTCAAGAATATTCCACTTCTTTGCTTTAATAAACTCCTGGGTTGCTTTGGCTTTATGTTTTGGGTCATTGTCCATCTGTAGTATGAAACGACGACCAATCAGTTTGGCTGCATTTGGCTGGATCTGAGCACACAGTATGGCTCTGAATACCTCAGAATTCATTCGGCTGTTTCTGTCCTGTGTCACATCATCAATAAACACTAGTGACCCAGTGCCACTGGCAGCCATGCATGCCCAAGCCATCACACTGCTTCCGCCATGTTTTACAGATGATGTGGTATGCTTTGGATCATGAGCTGTACCACGCCTTCGCCATACTTTTCTCTTTCCATCATTCTAGTAGAGGTTGATCTTGGTTTCATCTGTCCAAAGAATGTTCTTCCAGAACTGTGCTGGCTTTTTTAGATGTTTTTTTTAGCAAAGTCCAGCCTAGCCTTTTTATTCTTGATTCTTATGAGTGGCTTGCACCGTGCAGTGAACCCTCTGTATTTAATTTCATGCAGTCTTCTCTTTATGGTAGATTTGGATATTGATACGCCTACCTCCTGGAGAGTGTTGTTCACTTGGTTGGCTGTTGTGAAGGGGTTTCTCTTCACCATGGAGAGTATTCTGCGATCATCCACCACTGTTGTCTTCCGTGGGCGCCCAGGTCTTTTTGCATTGATGAGTTCACCAGTGCTTTCTTTCTTTCTCAGAATGTACCAAACTGTAGATTTTGCCACTCCTAAAGTTGTAGCAATTTCTCGGATGGGTTTTTTCTGTTTTTTGCAGCTTAAGGATAGCTTGTTTCACCTGCATGGAGAGCTCCTTTGACCGCATGTTTCCTTCACAGCTAAACCTTCCAAATGCAAACACCACACCTCAAATCAACACCAGCCCTTTTATCTGCTTAATTGAGAATGATATAATGAAGGGATTGCCCACACCTGTCCATGAAATAGCCTTGGAGTCAATTGTCCAATTACTTTTGGTCCCTTTAAAAACAGGGTGGCACATGTTAAGGAGCTGAAACTCCTAAACCCTTCATCCAATTTTAATGTGGATACCCTCAAATGAAAGCTGAAAGTCTGAACTTCAACTGCATCTGATTTGTTTTGTTTCAAATTCATTGTGGTAATGTCTAGAACCAAAATTAGATAAATGTTGTCTCTGTCCAAATATTTATGGACCTAACTGTATATAGAGGCTGCTGGGGTGTATATAGAGGATGCTGGGGTGTATATAGAGGATGCTGCTAGGGTGTATATAGAAGATGCTGCTGGGGTGTACAGTATATAGAGGCTGCTGGGGTGTATATAGAGGCTGCTGGGGTGTATAAAGTTGCTGCTGGGCTGTATATATTCAAATTCAAAGAAGCTTTATTGGCAGGACTAAATACACATTAGTTTTGCCAAAGCAAGTGAACAAAAGGGAATAGGGATAGGGATGTTGGGTAGGGGCAGATCTAGGGTAGGGGCTATGGAAGTCCATGGCATAGGGAGGAGTGATGGGGGCGCAGGTCTGGGGTGGGGGCTATAGAAGTCCATGGCATAGGGAGGGGGGATGGGGGCAGATCCGGGGTGGGGGCTATAGAAGTCCATGGCATATCATAGTTGTCTTTCTCGCAGTCTATGACATTCGCTCACATACCGCGCTGCCATCTCCGCTGCTCTCTCTTCTTCCCCCAGCAAGATATATGTTTTCTCTTCCTCCTTCATGGTGATGAAATCCGGGAAGAGATGTGAGAGTCTCCTGAAGTGAGTGTCCCTCACTGCTGAGTATTTGGAGCTGTGTAGCAATATATAGAGGCTGCTGCTGGGGTATATAGAGGCTGCGGGGCTGTATATAGAGGCTGCTGGGCTGTATATAGAGGCTGCTGGGGTGTATATAGAGACTGCTGGGTGTATATAGAGGCTGCTGCTGGGGTTTAGATAGAGGCTGCTGGGCTGTATATAGAGGCTGCAGAGGTGTATATAGAGGCTGCTGGGGTGTATAAAGGGGCTGCTGGGCTGTATATAGAGGCTGCTGGGGTGTATATAGAAGCTGCTGCTGGGATGTATATAGAGGCTGCTGGGGTGTATATAGAGGCTGCTGGGGTGTATATAGAGCGAGGCTGCTGGGGTGTATATAGAGGCTGCTGGGGTGTATATAGAGGCTTCTGGGGTGTATATAGAGGCTGCTGGGGTGTATATAGAGGCTGCTGCTGGAATGTATATAGAGGCTTCTGGGGTGTATATAGAGGCTGCTGGGTTGTATATAGAGGCTGCTGGGGTGTACAGTTAGGTCCATAAATATTTGGACAGAGACAACATTTATCTAATTTTGGTTCTAGACATTACCACAATGAATTTGAAACAAAACAAATCAGATGCAGTTGAAGTTCAGACTTTCAGCTTTCATTTGAGGGTATCCACATTAAAATTGGATGAAGGGTTTAGGAGTTTCAGCTCCTTAACATGTGCCACCCTGTTTTTAAAGGGACCAAAAGTAATTGGACAAATGACTCCAAGGCTATTTCATGGACAGGTGTGGGCAATCCCTTTGTTATGTCATTCTCAATTAAGCAGATGAAAGGGCCGGAGTTGATTTGAGGTGTGGTGTTTGCATTTGGAAGGTTTTGCTGTGAAGGAAACATGTGGTCACAGGAGCTCTCCATGCAGGTGAAACAAGCCATCCTTAAGCTGCAAGAACAGAAAAAAACCCATCCAAGAAATTGCTACAACATTAGAAGTGGCAAAATCTACAATTTGGTACATCCTGAGAAAGAAAGAAAGCACTGGTGAACTCATCAATCCAAAAAGACCTGGGAGCCCACAGAAGACAACAGTGGTGGATGATCGCCGCATACTTTCTTTGGTGAAGAAGAACCCGTTCACAACATCAACTG
Source organism: Oophaga sylvatica (assembly GCA_033576555.1). Lineage (NCBI taxonomy): Eukaryota > Metazoa > Chordata > Amphibia > Anura > Dendrobatidae > Oophaga > Oophaga sylvatica. The sequence goes on from JARQOD010002409.1 coordinate 65,984, forward strand.
AAGTCCAGAACACTCTCAGTGAAGTAGGTGTATCTGTCTCTAAGTCAACAGTAAAGAGAAGACTCCATGAAAGTAAATACAAAGGGTTCACATCTAGATGCAAACCATTCATCAATTCCAAAAATAGACAGGCCAGAGTTACATTTGCTGAAAAACACCTCCAGAAGCCAGCTCAGTTCTGGAAAAGTATTCTATGGACAGATGAGACAAAGATCAACCTGTACCAGAATGATGGGAAGCCAAAAGTTTGGAGAAGAAAGGGAACGGCACATGATCCAAGGCACACCACATCCTCTGTAAAACATGGTGGAGGCAACGTGATGGCATGGCCATGCATGGCTTTCAATGGCACTGGGTCACTTGTGTTTATTGATGACATAACAGCAGACAAGAGTAGCCGGATGAATTCTGAAGTGTACCGGGATATACTTTCAGCCCAGATTCAGCCAAATGCTGCAAACTTGATTGGACGGCGCTTCATAGTACAGATGGATAATGACCCCAAGCATACAGCCAAAGCTACACAGGAGTTCATGAGTGCAAAAAAGTGGAACATTCTTCAATGGCCAAGTCAATCACCAGATCTTAACCCAATTGAGCATGCATTTCACTTGCTCAAATCCAGACTTAAGAGGGAAAGACCCACAAACAAGCAAGACCTGAAGGCTGCGGCTGTAAAGGCCTGGCAAAGCATTAAGTAGGAGGAAACCCAGCGTTTGGTGATGTCCATGGGTTCCAGACTTAAGGCAGTGATTGCCTCCAAAGGATTCGCCACAAAATTTTGAAAATAAAAATTTGGTTTGGGTTATGTTTATTTGTCCAATTACTTTTGACCTCCTAAAATGTGGAGTGTTTGTAAAGAAATGTGTACAATTCCTACATTTTCTAACACATATTTTTGTTCAACCCTTCAAATTAAACGTTACAATCTGCACTTGAATTCTGTTGTAGAGGTTTCATTTCAAATCCAATGTGGTGGCATGCAGAGCCCAACTCGCGAAAATTGTGTCACTGTCCAAATATTTCTGGCCCTGACTGTATATAGAGGCTGCTGGGGTGTATATAGAGGCTGCTGCTGTGTATATAGAGGCTGGTGGGTTGTATATAAAGGCTGCTGGGCTGTATATAGAGGCTGCTGGGGTGTATATAGAGGCTGCTGGGATGTATATAGAGGCTTCTGGGGTGTATATAGAGGCTGCTGGTTTGTAAGAGGCTGCTGGGGTGTATATAGAGGCTGCTGGGGTGTATATAGAGGCTGCTGGGCTGTATATAGAGGCTGCTGGGCTGTATATAGAGGCTGCAGGGCTGTATATAGAGGCTGCTGCTGGGGTATATATAGAGGCTGCTGCTGGGATGTATATAGAGGCTTCTGGGGTGTATATAGAGGCTGCTGGGTTGTAAGAGGCTGCTGGGGTGTATATAGAGGCTGCTGGGGTGTATATAGAGGCTGCTGGACTGTATATATAGGCTACTGGGGTATATATAGAGGCTGGTGGGGTGTATATAGTGGCTGCTGGGCTGTATATAGAGGCTGCTGGGGTGTATATAGAGGCTGCTGCTGGGGTTTTTATATAGGCTGCTGGGGTATATATAGAGGCTGGTGGGGTGTATATAGTGGCTGCTGGGCTGTATATAGAGGCTGCTGGGGTATATATAGAGGCTGCTGGGGTATATAGAGGCTTCTGGGGTGTATATAGAGGCTGCTGGGGTGTATATAGAGGCTGGTGGGCTGTATATAGAGGCTGCTGGAGTATATATAGAGGCTGCTGGGGTGTATATAGAGGCTGCTGGGGTGTATATAGAGGCTGCTGGGGTGTATATAGAGGATAGAGGCTGCTGAGCTGTATATAGAGGCTGCCGGGGTGTATATAGAGGCTGCTGGGGTGTGTATAGAGGCTGCTGGGTGTATATAGAGGCGGATTAAAATTAAAAGCAACGCAGAAGATGACACACACTCACTCACCATAAGTCTGTACAACACTGGCACCGTCATGGTGCAAGGGACTGAGGAAAATCTGCAGCAGTTTGAAGACCATTTTACTGATATCAGTGAACAGGCACAAATTCTTAGAAAGCAACCTCCAGAGGCCATTTGTAATGCTCACATCTCTACAGAGAAGACCTCCAGGGCCCCTACCCCCAACACTTCACACCTCTCCCCTGAGACCATCAGAGACTGTCTATCTCAATTAGAACGAGACTTGGTTCAAATTAAGGAAGAACTTCAAAGAAACTCTCATACAAATGACCAAGCAACAAATGAGATCAACAAGCTGAAATGTGAGTTCAAGTCAGCTCTCCAGAAAATAAGAGAGGAAATGAGCAAATTACAAAATGACAATGAAAGGCTCAGAAAGGAGATAGCAGAACTCAAAACACAGACTCCTCAATGTCTGACCCAGCAGGGGCAATGGAAACAAACCAGAGAGCAGACAATATGGCCTCCACTGACCAGAATGTGGAGACGGCCAAATAACAACACAACAATAACCTACAATATGAATAATCCTGAAACCAAGAAAAGCGAATCAGCGAGAAGAGAACCAACCACCAGCAAAGCCAGCATCACAGACCCCCACCAGCAGCCACTTAACCCACCCCAGACACCACAAAGCCCTGATATCGTCCTAATAATGGACTCAAATGGGAAGTACCTAAACGCACAACGACTATTCCCAGGAAAACGGGTCAGAAAAATCCACTGTGCAACTATTGAACAGGTGACAGAGGTCATCAATAATCCACGTTTTACCAACCCAAACCATATTATTATACACACAGGTACAAACAATCTGCCAGACCAGCACCAGCACAAGCAGATCGCAGGACAACTGGCCCAACTAGCAAAGACGGCAAAACTAAAATTCCCAGACAGCAAAATCATTCTGTCATCTCTGCTCCCAACAAAGGACATATCCAGGCAAACCACCTAAAGCATCAATATGGAACTGACAGAAAGGGTCAAGACTGTCCCAAACGTGACCCTGGCACAACACCTTTCCATAAACCACCATCACCTATATGATAATTGTAACGGGTCTGGAAGGCGGAACCTCTGAGCTACTATACAAGGGGGCGGTCCTTGTAAGGGAGCGGGTGGTGACCCGGGTAGACGGGGAGACAGTCACAGCAGGTAACCGGGGCAGTCTCTGGATGAACGGGCCGGAGGTCTCGGCAAGTGACTGGGGCAGTCTCTGGATGAACGGGCCAGAGGTCTGGCAAGTGACTGGGGCAGTCTCTGGATGAACGGGCAGGAGGTTAGGGCGAATGACCGGGGCAGTCTCTGGATAAAGATAGATACGACCTGTGATGGCTGAGCCTCCCGGTAGGCTAGCAGGCAGATAACAGATGAGCGCTCCCAGGTGAGCGGGCGAGAGTCTCTGGAATAGCAGGGGATCACAGCACGTGACGGCAGAGCCTCCAGATAGGCTAGCAGGCAGGTAACAGATGAGCGCTCCCAGGTGAGCGGGCGAGAGTCACTGGAATAGCAGAAGATCACAACTCGTGACAGCAGAGCCTCCAGGTAGGCTAGCGGGCAGGTAACAGATGAACGCTCCCAAGTGAGCGGGCGAGAGTCACTGGAATAGCAGAAGGTCACAACTCGTGACGGCAGAACCTCCAGGTAGGCTAGCGGGCAGGTAACCGATGAACGCTCCCAGGTGAGCGGGCGAGAGTCACTGGAATAGCAGAAGGTCACAACTCGTGACGGCAGAGCCTCCAGGTAGGCTGGCGGACAGGTAACAGGCAGGAACAGACAGCAAACTGGCAGGAATCTGGCAGGTAACTGGTAATGGACCCTGAGGACTGAAGCAGAGTAGTTAACAGTGCAACAACATTGCTCGGGCACCTTCATTCTGGAGGAAGTGCCTTATATAAGGTAAAGTCCTCCGACCATTGGCCGGGGACTCTTTAGGATGGCGCGCGCGGCCCCTTTAAGAGAGGGGGAGGTCACGCGTGCGCGACCTAAACACAGTGGCCGGGAAGGAGCGCGCGCCGCCAGCAGGGTGGGAGGAGGATGCCGGACCCGGGGCAGAGGAACGCAAGCAGCCAGGAGAGCGGGAGGAGGACGCCGGCCCCGAAGCAGAGGAGCGCGCGCAGCCAGGAGAGCGGGAGAAGGACGCCGACCCTGCAGCAGAGGAGCGCGCAGAGAGGTGAGTGGAACAGCGTCCCTGCCTGGCAGCGGGCAGGGACGCCTGCGCTACAATAATAAGCACCTCAACAAACAAGGGGTCAGCCTCCTGGCCAAAGAGCTGAAAGACATCGTACTAACCAGTGGACCCAGGCCTGGATTCAACAGTGACCAACATCACACCGAAAGACCCCTAACAATAAAAAGACAGAAAACCCCAATCCTATCTCCAGAAGCTGGAAACAAAGCTCTTCACCCAAAATCAGACCATCAGAGGAGGAGACCTCCATGGAGGGGTCCACCGACCCCACACAGATACACGCAGAGCAGAGATAGGGATGAGGTAAAGACCCTGCTCAGCGCACTATGCAGGAAACTAATGTGACTGGATGGAACCAAGCACACCTACAAAACAGTCAGAAATCCAGTTTGTCCTACACAGCCATACTCATTACAAGGTATATACACACAAGATAAATAGAAAAATGACTTCACTTACAATCAGCAGCTGGAATATTCAGGGTCTCAACACCTCGACCTTTGGATGTAAAACAAATGACCCGGACTTTATACAAAGACTGAAAAATATAGACATCCAGATCCTCCTGGAAACATGGACCAGAGCCGAAAACGAATCCCTGGCGCCCATCGGATACAGGGAAATCTCTGTCCCTGCCCTGAAAAATAAAAACATCAAACAGGGCCGGAGCTCAGGAGGAATACTGATCTGGTATAAAGATGAGCTCCACCAATACATCAAACCGGTGAAGAGAGGAGGCAGCCACATATGGATCAGGATCAGCAGCTCCATCCTCACCTCTCAGTCTGATGTCCACCTCTGCGCCACCTATATACCACCGCCAGAGTCCCCTACTTCAATCCAGAGAGCTTCGAGATCTTACAAAGAGAAGCCGCCCACTATCAGGCCCTGGGCAAAATTCTCATCTTTGCGGACTTCAACGCAAGAACAGGGAGAGAAAACGACTTCCTGACCACGGATGGGAACATCAACATATTTGGAGCAGAAAATGACGGCCAAGACTCAGTACACACAGAGAGAAACAGCTACGACAGTACAGTCAACAAAAGTGGTAAAAAGCTCCTGAACGTATGTAGAAGTTTAGGACTTCATATTCTTAATGGACGTACCAAAGGAGACTCTTTAGGGAGGTATACACTAAACTCCCATGTAGGGAGGAGTGTAGTAGATTATGCCATTACAGACATAAACCGGGCAAATATCAGCGCCTTCATAGTCACCCCACAAACACACCTGTCAGACCACAGCCAACTTCTTCTGTACTTGAAATCTAAAGAGAAACCACCCACTCAAAAGCCACAGCATAGCGGCCTCTTCAACCGGCCTCCATCATATAAATGGTCCAAAACGTCGGCACTAAAGTATAAAGAGGCTCTCAGCAGACCCGAAATACAGCGGATGCTCCACCACTTCTACAACCACGAGTACCAGCCTAACCCAAAGGGAGTGAGTCAAGCTACAAAAGACCTCAACAATATATTCTATGCAATGGCCTGACTGTCCGACCTTAAAAAAGTTGACTACAAGAGACCAAAAGAAAAACAGATCAATGGTTGGTTTGACAGAGAATGTAAAGCCGTACGGAAGACCCTGAGAACAGCCTCAAACAAGAAACATAGAGACCCCAACCACCCTGGTCTGAGGGAAGCCTATGAAACCATACAAAGGCAGTACAAAACCATCCTCAGGAGGAAGAAGCAGAGTTACATCTCTACCAAGCTTAACCAACTCCAAGATGCTCTTCAAGACAATTCCTTCTGGGAACTATGGAACCACATGGGCACAAAAGACAAGAAAAACAACATCCATATCCAAAATGGCAACATCTGGCTCCAGTACTTCAGAGACCTCTATAAAGACATCCCAAAGGAAGAACTAAACCAAGAACAGGAAAACATAATGGCAAAATTAAAAGCAATGGAGGAAAAAGTAAAAAATTTCCAAAACCCAGTGGATACACCTATTACATTACAGGAAGTAGCAGAGAGAATCTCTTCCATAAGATGTAGAAAAGCCGGTGGCCTGGATGGAATCCTACCAGAAATGCTGAAGTACAGCCCACCAGAAATACAGGCTGCAATGGTTAAACTCTTCAATATTGTGCTAAGTGCCGGCTACTTCCCTCGTACCTGGAACCAAGGCCTCATCACACCCATCCACAAGAATGGGGACAGGTATGACCCAGCCAACTACAGAGGCATATGTGTCAGCAGCAACCTGGGGAAACTGTTCAACAGCATCCTGAACAAGAGGATCCTCAGTTTCCTCACCGAACATAACGTCCTCAGCAAGAGCCAAGCAGGGTTCATGCCAAACCACCGCACCACTGACCACATCTATACCCTGCACAGCCTCATTCAGAGACACGTCCACAATACAAAGAACGGGAAGATATACGCCTGTTTCGTGGACTTTAAAAAGGCCTTTGATTCGGTGTGGCACCCGGGCTTATTCCTGAAACTGCTGGAGAGCGGAATAGGAGGAAAGACCTACGATGTTATCAAAAGCTCCTACACCGAGAACCTCTGCAGTGTGAGTGTGAACGGTAAAAGAACGGCTTATTTCCAGCAGAGCCGTGGAGTCAGACAAGGCTGCAGCCTAAGTCCAACGCTCTTCAACATTTACATCAACGAGCTGGCTACCGCTCTGGAATCTTCCACAGCACCAGGTCCCACCCTCCACGACACCCAGGTAAAATTCCTGCTGTATGCAGATGACCTGCTGCTTCTGTCACCAACCGAGAAAGGCCTCCAAGACAACCTGAAAATCTTAGAGAAATTCAGCTCCACCTGGGCACTACCGGTCAACCTAAAGAAAACCAACATCATGGTGTTCCAGAGGAGAAAGAGAAAATTAGACCAGCACCCTTCATTTGTCCTCAACAACTGCACCCTTACAGGAACAGACAAATATACCTACCTGGGCCTAGAGATTCACCGGTCAGGAAGCTTCAAACAAGCCATAGAGACCCTGAAAGACAAGGCATGTAAAACCTTCTATGGCATCCGAAGGAAACTCTACCATCTGAAGCCACCAGTGAGGGTCTGGTTAAAAATCTTCGACTCTGTCATCGCCCCAATCCTCCTGTATGGCAGTGAAGTCTGGGGTCCTCACACCTACCCAGACTGGTCAAGGTGGGATTCCAGCCCAACAGAAATATTCCACCTGGAATTCTGCAAGCACCTTCTCCAAGTCCATCGGAGCACCTCCAACAGTGCCTGCCGGGCCGAGCTGGGCAGATTCCCTCTACACCTAACGGTTCTAAAGAGGGCACTGTCATTCCGGGCTCACCTACATAGGAGCAATCCAAGCTCCCATCACCATAAAGCCCTGACACACGTAGGTGAAACAGAAAAACTAGGACCCTCGGAACAGCTCACCCAAACCCAACCTGACCAGAACACCAATCACAACAACCTGACAAAAGCCGAAATCAGGAAGATGGTAGACGAAAGCCAGGAGAGGTATGTCAGTGACTGGAAGAACGACATCATCAGCTCCCAGAAACTGACCATGTACCGGAGTCTACAGAGAGACTACAGTCTGGCCCCATACCTGGAGAAACTCCCGACCCCAGAGACCGCAAGATCCTGAGCCGGTATAGACTCAGTGCCCACAGTCTGGCCATCGAATCCGGCCGACACAGGCAGAGCTACATGCCCAGGGAGGAAAGACTATGCCAACACTGTGACCAGGAGGCCATAGAGGACGAAACCCACTTCCTGCTACACTGCTCCAAATACTCAGCAGTGAGGGACACTCACTTCTGGAGACTCTCACATCTCTTCCCGGATTTCATCACCATGAAGGAGGAAGAGAAAACATATATCTTGCTGGGGGAAGTAGAGAGAGCAGCGGAGATAGCAGCGCGGTATGTGAGCGAATGTCATAGACTGCGAAAAAGAGAACTATGATATGCCATGGACTTCTATAGTCCCCACCCCGGATCTGCCCCCATTCCCCCTCACTATGCCATGGACTTCTATAGCCCCCACCCCGACCTGCGCCCCCATCACCTCTCCCTATGCCATGGACTTCCATAGCCCACACCCTGGATCTGCCCCTACCCAACATCCCTATCCCTATTCCCCTTTTGTACACTTGCTTTGGCAAAACTAATGTGTATTTAGTCCTGCCAATAAAGCTTCTTTGAATTTGAATTATAGAGGATGCTGAGGTATATAGAGGATGCTGGGGTGTATATAGAGGCTGCTGGGGTGTATATAGAGGCTGCTGGGGTGTATATAGAGGATGCTGGGTGTATATAGAGGATGATGGGGTGTATATAGAGGCTGATGGGGTGTATATAGAGGCTGCTGGGGTGTATATAGAGGCTGCTGGGGTGTATATAGAGGATGCTGGGGTGTATATAGAGGATGCTGGGGTGTATATAGAGGATGCTGGGCTGTATATAGAGGATGCTGGGGTATATAGAGGCTGCTGGGGTATATAGAGGCTGCTGGGGTATATATAGAGGATGCTGGGGTGTATATAGAGGCTGCTGGGGTATATATAGAGGATGCTGGGGTATATAGAGGCTGCTGGGGTGTATATAGAGGCTGCTGGGGTGTATATAGAGGATGCTGGGGTGTATATAGAGGATGCTGGGCTGTATATAGAGGATGCTGGGCTGTATATAGAGGATGCTGGGCTGTATATAGAGGATGCTGGGGTATATAGAGGCTGCTGGGGTATATATAGAGGATGCTGCGGTGTATATAGAGGCTGCTCGGGTGTATATAGAGGCTGCTGGGGTATATATAGAGGATGCTGGGGTGTATATAGAGGCTGTTCGGGTGTATAGAGGCTGCTGGGGTATAAAGAGGCTGCTGGGTATATAGAGGCTGCTGGGGTATATAGAGGCTGCTGGGGTATATAGAGGCTGCTGGGGTATATAGAGGCTGCTGGGGTGTGTATAGAGGCTGCTGGGGTGTGTATAGAGGCTGCTGGGGTGTGTATAGAGGCTGCTGGGTGTATATAGAGGCTGCTGCTGGGGTGTATATAGAGGCTGCTGCAGGGGTGTATATAGAGGCTGCTGCTGGGGTATATAGAGGCTGCTGGGGTGAATATAAAGGCTGCTGGGGTGTATATAAAGGCTGCTGGGCTATATATAGAGGCTGCTGGGGTGTATATAGAGGCTGCAGGGGTGTATATAGAGGCTGCTGCTGGGGTGTATATAGAGACTGCTGCTGGGGTGTATATAGAGGCTGCTGCTGGGGTATATAGAGGCTGCTGCTGGGGTATATAGAGGCTGCTGCTGGGGTATATAGAGGCTGCTGCTGGGTATATAGAGGCTGCTGCTGGGGTATATAGAGGCTGCTCGGATATATATAGAGGCTGCTGGGGTGTATATAGAGTCTGCTGGGGTGTATATAGAGGCTGCTGTGTATATAGAGGCTGCAGGGGTGTATATAGAGGCTGCTGGGGTGTATATAGAGGCTGCTGGGGTGTATATAGAGGCTGCTGGGTATATATAGAGGCTGCTGGGGTGTATATAGAGGCTGCTGGGGTATATAGAGGCTGCTGGGGTGTATATAGAGGCTGTTGGGCTGTATATAGAGGCTGCTGGTGTATACATAGGCTGCTGGGGTATATATAGAGGCTGCTGAGGTATATATAGAGGCTGCTGGGGTGTATATAGAGGCTGCTGGGGTATATATAGAGGATGCTGGGGTATATTTAGAGGCTGCTGGGGTATATAGAGGCTGCTGGGGGGTATATAGAGGCTGCTGGGGTGTGTATAGAGGCTACTGGGTGTATATAGTGGCTGCTGCTGGGGTGTATATAGAGGCTGCTGCTGGGGTATATAGAGGCTGCTGCTGGGGTATATAGAGGATGCTGGGGTGTATATAGAGGATGCTGGGCTGTATATACAGGATGCTGGGGTATATAGAGGCTGCTGGGGTGTATATAGAGGCTGCTGGGGTATATAGAGGCTGCTGGGGTGTATATAGAGGCTGCTGGGGAATATAGAGGCTGCTGGGGAATATAGAGGCTGCTGGGGAATATAGAGGCTGCTGGGGTATATATAGAGGCTGCTGGGGTGTATATAAAGGATGCTGGGCTGTATATAGAGGCTGCTGGGGTGTATATAGAGGCTGCTGGGGTGTATATAGAGGATGCTGGGGCCCACCATTCCTAGGAGTAAGAAGCACTGAAGATGAGCTCCTGAATTTCCATCACTTTATACCTTGTAATGAGCCAACTGTAAGATAAAACCTGGAAAAAAATCAACTCCGTCCGACAGAAAAGGGACCTGGACTGAGCTGGACCTTGGATTTTTATGAAAGAGGAAGAAATAGAGGATTTAAAGGACAAAGCAAGAATCTCTTGGAGGACAGACTGCACACAGGCAGCATTCATCTGACATCCAGAGACCTGAGCATCCAAAAGGTAGGACCATCCTGCAACCCCAAAACAATCTATAGACTTCCTACAAATCTATCTTCTTAGAAATAAGGATTATAATTACTATATAACCACAAAAATGGAAAACACAAATTTAGAAGTAAATGGGCAAAGCACATGGCTGGAGACACAGCACACCAGGGGGTCAGATATGGAGACAACACAGGGGCAGAAGAGCAGTAAAGTCAAGAAAGGAAAAGCAATGAGGGAGAATCCAGAAACCCTTATTTCTGATTACACTAAAGATGAAGAAAAAAGGAGAACCAACGTGGTATTCCACACAGACCATCTCTCAGCCTGGCACACCGCCCTGTGCAAGCAGTATAAACATATATCTCAGTACAACACTAATACTGGCCGGCAGATTAAAATTAAACGCAACGCAGAAGATGACACACACTCACTCACCATAAGTCTGTACAACACTGGCACCGTCATGGTGCAAGGGACTGAGGAAAATCTGCAGCAGTTTGAAGCCCATTTTACTGATATCAGTGAACAGGCACAAATTCTTAGAAAGCAACCTCCAGAGGCCATTTGTAATGCTCACATCTCTACAGAGAAGACCTCCAGGGGCCCCTACCCCAACACTTCAAAACACCTCTCCCCTGGACCATCAAGACTGTCTACTCAATTAGAACGAGACTGGTTTTCAAATTAGGAAGAACTTCAAAGAAACTCCCCATAGAAATGCAAATGACCAAGCAACAAATGAGATCAACAAGCTGAAAGTGAGTTCAGACAGCTCTCCAGAAAATAAGAGGGGAAATGACAAATTTACAAAATGACAATGAAAGGCTCAGAAAGGAGATAAGCAGAACTCAAAACACAACCCTCAATGTCTGACCCAGCGGGGCAATGGGAACAACCAAGAGCAGACAATATGGCCTTTCCACTGACCAGAATGTGGAGACGCCAATAACACAACAATAACCTACATATGAATAATCCTGAAACCAAAGAAAAGTGAATCAGCAAGAAGAGAACCAACCACCACAAAGCCAGCATCACAGACCCCCACCACAGCCACTTACCCACCCCAGACACCACAAAGTCCTGATATCGTCCAAAAAATGGACTCAAATTGGGGAAATACCTAAAAAGCACAAAAGGCTATTCCCAGGAAAACGGGTCAGAAAAATCCACTGTGCAAACTATTGAACAGGTGACAGAGGCACAATAATCCACGTTTTACCCCAAACCCAAACCATATTATTATAAAACCAATACAAAAACAAAGCCCAACCCACAGCAACCCAGCACAAGCAGATCGCAGGACTAAATGGCCCAACTAGCAAAGACGGCAAAACTAAAATTCCCCGACAGCAAAATCATTCTTTCATCTCTGCTCCCAACAAAGGACATATCCAGGCAAACCACACCCAAAGCATCAATATGGAACTGACAGAAAGGGTCAAGACTGTCTCAAACAAAATGACCCTGGCACAACACCTTTCCATAAAACCACCATCACCTATATGATAAATAAGCACCCATCAACAAAAAGGGTTTAGCCCCCCCCTGGCCAAAGAGCTAAAAAACCGAAAACCAGAGGAACCCCCCGGGCCCGGATTTAACATAACCCCAAAACCACAAAAAAAAAAAAAGGGAAAAACCCCCTAAAAAATAAAAAGAACAGAAAAAAACCCCCCCCCCTATCTCCAGAAGCTGGGAAAAAAACCTTCACTAAAAAAACCTAAAA